>JAKTYL010000030.1:0-59584 GCA_030578715.1 Magnusiomyces tetraspermus | reverse complement strand
GAAATAAAGAACAATTAGTTATAGCTGTCATGACAACTTGTGTCATACAATAGTGTTTCGGTATTTTTTAGGTTGTTTCTTCAATCAGCACAATCAAATGCGAGAATTATTGTGTTGTTACCCCATGACCAAAAACACCTACTACTACTTCTCCTACTTTTCTACTATATTCTACTTACTTGTACCTACGACTATAACACGTACACACTAGGACTAGTATTAATTTATATATCTCACACGGTATATACACATACACAGTTTTAATCAAATAAAAGATCTTTAAATTCATTTGAGTAATAAACATCTATAGTTTATACCTCTTGTTTAAACCAGTTTTTATTCAAAGATTATTGAATTGAATTAATTGACAAACCACGCAATTTTGACATCTTGAAAATCCAGTCATACACTCATTTTTATTGCCAATTAATACTCAAATCAAATTGCAAACCTCAAAACAGAACAATGACTACTTCTGAAAACTCTCGAGATACCCCTAGTACCACTAGTACTAGCAATACTTCCACCCCTACTCTTAATTCCACCTCAATCCCTCCCGCCAACACCAATGCCGCTTCTGAAGCCAAACCCCGCGGTATTTTGCGAAACCGAAATGAGCCAACAATTGTAGAATTGGGCAACTCGACCCGCGCCACCGAGACGGATGCCGGAACTTTTGATCGCAAAGCCGTGCTGGAAAACACAAAAGCGAATGCACAGCTGCACGCTGTTGGTGAATCGATTATTACAAAGAACCAAACAGATCTTGCGCAAGAGGTTTTGCACAAGAGTCAAAAAGGAGGTTCTGAAGGCGGATCGAAGAACGGTATTAGTAGTAGCAGTAATGGCGATCAACAGAAAGGGGTTGATAATGAACATTTGAAATGGGATGAGGCCAATCTGTATTTGACAGAACAAGAAAAGAACGCAACAATGAAAATCACAGAGCCCAAAACTCCGTACCAAGGCAGTGTCGGAGAATCCGAGTACTATCATGACGATGAGTGTGACGATGTTCCTCCTTTGGATGACGGGCCTGAAGGTGGTCTTCTTTTGGGCGAGCCTGAGATTCCATCTTCATCTACTTTTGACGTTTCTGTTGAAAATGGTCGTATTTTGAAGGACGAGGCGTTGCTTCAAAAGGAAGCTGAAGAAAAAGCGCAACAGGAACAAGAAGAGACCCCTGAAGAGCGACATAAACGGTTTGAGGAAATGAGAAAGAAACATTATCATATGAAGGGTTCAGCTCTTCATCACTTGTCTGCCACTGCTGCTGAAGATGAAGATGAAGAAGAGGATGACGATGAGGATGATGAAGCTATGAGACAAGCTAAAGCCAATGCTCTTGCTAATTTACAAAAATAATCATTGAATGAATGAATTGAAGAATAATGTCGAATAAAATACTGTTTGCTTGTCCATTGTATTTAGTTGAACCTATAAATGATATACAATAATATAAAATATAAAAAAAATGATGGAGATGAATTTCAACATGCTAAGCGTTGAGAAAAAAGGCGCAATTTCCTAGAATAAACATAAAATAAACACAAAAATACTGAAACGTGAGAAGTAAATTAAACATCAACCTTCAATTAAAGAGTTACTTCCAAAACCAGCCTTTGGAATTGTCATCGGTTTTAGTGTTTTCAGTGATTGAAGCAGTGCCGTCACTGTACCACTTTTTAATAATTTCCTTAGTTTCCAAAGTTCCGTCTTCTTTGGTTGTAGTTGTAGAAGCATAAGAAGAAGAAACAACCTGCTTTTTTTCCTTTTTAGCCTCATCTTCACTAATAATGCGAGGTCCAGAAGAGTTTTGCAAGTCTTTAGAATTGCCAGAACCAACTACGCCAGAAACAGCACCACCAGCCTTATCAGCCAAAGCACTCAATTTGGATTTCCATTGCTCTCTGGAATTGGCATAGTTTTTGCGAAAAGCAGTGCGAACACCAGACTTCCAGTCCAAGTAAGTTGAAATGTCTGGGAAAACCTGAGCGTTTTTCAACAAATCCTCGTTAGCTGACGACGAAGAAGAGTTTGGAGTATAGAAATCGTGCTTGTGTGCTCTAGATCGATCCAAAGCAGAGTCCAAAGTGTTTTGATCAGATCTAGAAGCGGGAAATAAGCAACGCCAGATACCTTCTCTAGTCCAAAGAGAAGTTCCATCTAAACCTTTACACTTCTCATACTGAGAACTGGAAGGAACAGGAAAAGCGTACAAATCTTTAGGTTTGTTTTCATCAAGAGCAATAGTCTTGACATTTCCAGAAGTGCCAGCTTTAATCAATTGGCCATTAGAGCCGTCCTTAGTATTGTTTGCAGGAAGAGAAGGTCCTTCAACTTGAAAAACATTGCTGTCAAGTTGACGACGTCTGAATCCACCCCAACGAGGCCAATGGTTAGCATTCCAAAACTTATCATTGCTCTCATTGCTATCATTGCTATTAGAACTTCCATCAGGATTAAACGCCTTGTTGAAAAAGGAGCCCGCCTGGTCACGGAAAAAAGTAGGAACAGAAGAAGAAATGGTGTCTTCTAAAGAGTCTGCCCAAATATCAGAGTAATTGTTGAAGATTTGAGAAGCATTTTTGTACATTTTGTCCAAAGCTTTATCAGTGACGTCAATGAGATCAGAGACTGGTGAAAGGGACTGGTCGTCATCGTCCCAAGAACCAGGTTTGTTGGATTTGTTGTCTTTCATTGTTGATGAGCGGTAATGATACTAGTTGATGTTGATTAGATGTATTTGAAAATATAAATAAAAGCAATAATAAATGGTTTAAAAAAGGAATTGAGAATAGTTGCTCAAGAAAGAATTGGTCAGGGCGATCAGATGAACTTTATATACACTTTTTTTTTTGGGTTCATGTTATAGAAAGTTCTGGCTCAGGTAATATTGACGACACAGCCGTGCCAGCTCTGACCAGAACCACTTAACCCGCAAAAATCAAGTCTAGCAAAAAGCAAGTGAAAGAAACCAGCGGCGAAAAAGTCAAAAATAGGTTAAAAGTGATTTGAGGGTAATATTGAATCAGTTGAAATTTAAAATACTAGTTTAATTATTTCATTCTATTAAAATTGGTTTAATTGAGTTTATTAACAAAAGTTGTAAATACTAAGTCTCGTATTTCAGTCTAGTTAATCACAAGCCAATTGAACTTTATGAACCCAATTTAAAAGACTAAATACCTGAATAATACTCTAGAAGACACATTAATACCATCCTCCTCCATAAGTTAATTACTTAGACACACCCAATTAGTTAAAATCACACCAAAGCCATTTGAAACAAAAAAAACATAAAAATATCAGCCTTATCTATGACACTTGTATAACACAACCTGTCACACATTTCTAACCAGCAAAATTGCCACCACCACCTTACCCATCACCACTCCAGCCTTTTCAACGCCACCCTTGGTCTTCTTCATCTTCACACATCTCTTTTTTCCACCTCACAAAAATGGTACGTTTTCTATTCTTTTAGGATGCAAAAACGTTTATGGAAGGAATCTGTTTAGTCCTATAAACCCTTTCTCAATTGATTCAATTTAAACCCAACTAACACTGTTTATTGCTTGTTTGTCATAGTTCAGAAACTCATACGATAACGACGCAGTGACATACTCTCCTACTGGCCGCCTTTACCAGGTCGAGTATGCTTTAGAGGCCGTCAAGCAGGGATCTGCTGCTGTTGGTCTTGTTTCTAAAAACCACGCCGTTTTGGTGGCCTTAAAGGTAAGTCTTATTGTGGATACACAATTCAATTGTTGAGATTGAAAAAAACCAAACAAACGAAAACAAGTAACGTTGTTATACACATACACCACTCTCTACATTCATCAAGTTCTTCAACTAACACTACCCTTTCATCCTTTCATTTATAACAGAGAAACACTGAAGATTTAGGATCATACCAGAAAAAACTTATTGGAATTGATACCCATATGGGAGTGGCGCTCGCAGGCCTTGCCCCCGATGCCAGAATTCTTTCAAACTTCCTTCGTCAACGAGCAATGTCTTCTCGCTTAGTTTATGGCAGACAGCTTCCTGTTTCTCGTGCTGTCCAAGCTCTTTCTGACAAGGCACAAGGCAACACACAGCACTATGGTAGACGTCCCTATGGTGTGGGATTGTTGATTATTGGCCATGACAGCAACGGTCCTCATCTTTACGAGTTTTTGCCCAGTGGATCAGTTTTGGAATACTTTGGTACTGCGATCGGAGCCCGCTCACAGGCTGCACGAACATACTTGGAGCGAAACTTTGAAAATTTCCCCGACTGCTCGTTAGAAGAGCTTATTGTTCATGGTCTTAATGCGTTGAGAGATACTTTGGCTCAAGACAAGGAGCTTACCCCCAAAAACACATCAATTGCATTCCTTGGCGCTGACACTCCATTTAAGATTTTGGATGACGACCTTGTTGCTCCATGGCTTGATCGCTTGGACTCTGTTTCTCGTCCATCAAACGCCATTGTTACCGAAACTGCAACAGACTCGTCAGCTTCTGCTGCTGCAACTACCACCACTACAACCACTGAAGATACTGAGTCTGATGCTATGCAAACTGATGCTCCCGAGGAAACCACAACTGCTAACAGCGGATCTAGCAACAGTAATGATGACAATGCTATGGATACAACCGAGTAATTATTATGTATAGAAATAAAAGGAAAGACCGGCAGGGTTTGAATATAATATACAAGTATATATATACATTTGAGAAGGGTGTGTGTATGTGTGTAACAGTAGTAGCTTTGAAAACAACAAAGATAAATAAATCAAAAAACGACAAAAGCAACAATAAAAACAAGATCGAATTACTTGAAATAAGATAAAATGATAAAACGTGAATTTATTTGCTAGAAATGGTAAACAAGTTACCTAAAATGATTTTAAGGAATTCAATGAATGTAATTTCTAGGGGAAGTGGAACATCAAGAAAAAGGCTAAAAGAGATGGAATAAGAGTAAAAACGAGCAAAAAGAGTAATATGGTATAAAATAAAGAAGAAAAAGCAAAACTAGTAAAATAATCTTTTCTTTGTATTCTTCAAAAAGAATGCAAAATGAAAAGGGATCGTTCTTATGTTGTTGACCGGTGAAGCGTATTATTTGAAGGTGGATCACTTGAAAATTTAAATGAAAAAAAAAAAAAAATCAAGGACCGTAAAACGAAAAAATACAATAAAAACCAGGTAGTAAACTAAACTTGAGTTAGTATGAACACCTAGAAACTTATTGTGCTTCTACCAGAAAATATGAAAAAACAACAAATAAAATATCAAAAAAAGTAAAAATATCAAGGAATAAAAGAGTATTAGAAGTTTATTAAAATATTTTTATATTTTACATGAGATGCCCTCTTACCAAATAATATACTGCAGTCAATACTTGAACTCACTATTATTTCAAATCAATAGCACAACCATCCATCGTCACTCTACTACTTGCACCGACAGGGTTTAATGGTGAATATTTTCTATATATTATATATATATTATATATTTATTAAACTGAACTACATGTCTCAGCCATTTTTCTTTCTATTGTGTTTCCATTAATTGCAATATTTCCATCATTCCCATCAATTGTAGTATTAAAAACCAGTGGTCTTTCAGATCAGAACCTTGTCATGTCTCAAAACCCTATATAGATTTTTTCCAAAAAAGGTTACAATGGGAATATTGAATTAAAAAACACAATGGAACTACTCATTCACAATAAGAAAAAAAAGAAAAAGAAAAAAAAGACAGGCACATGCCATTCCAAACCAGCTAATAATAATTCCATGCAATTTAATACTTTTACCCAAACTATTAGACACCTCTTATATTATGTAACCATCAAGTTTGGCTGGATTGCCAATTTTCTAATCAGTGTCAAAAAGCAAATCTTGAATTTTTTATTTTTATTTTCATTTTTTCTTCTTACTATATAAACCTTACAGTTTTCCTTTGTTTGAATATTTTACAACGTTCCTTTCTTTGGTGTTTTCCTTCATTTTTCTTTTTAGTTAAACCTATAATAGTTATACACATCTTGATTTTTCAATACCCTTCCCAATGTCGATTCCTTCGTCGTCTTTACCAATATGGTCTGGTGAGTATTGCGATCTTCCCCTTTATTTTGTACTGATCCGCAGATATTCGCCAGAAATTCCAACTCAACATCTTTCTCCACCAATCCAACAAGCTCAATCAGGAACACCAGTTCTTTCTCGGCGCTCATCTATAGTTAGCGGTGTTAGCGCTAGCGCACATAACTTGTTTCGCAAAAAGAAATCAGCCAGTTTAGCCAACATTTCCACATCTTCATCTTCACCCTCTTCTAAAACTAGCAACACAAACTTAAACTCTTTAAACAATGACTCCCAAGCTTCATCTCCTGTTTCTCAGGTACACAACCATGAAATGTCACTCTATATTCACCAACTCATTTCATGTCTACCTATTGCGTACCGTGACAGATTCACTGCTCCCTTTCCAGATTCCATCGACGAATATATGGGCTGCTTGATCCGAATACTTCCAAAGGAATGGCCAAGTCTTGCCAGCTCAGGTGCTTTGAGAAAAATGACTTGTCTAAACTTTACCGATTTCTCTTCTTTTCAACATTTTCTCTGGGAGTTTCGACGCTTAAAAGTTGTGGCACAATGCGCAGACAAGAAGGCGTTTTTTATATTTTTAGCAATTCTGCCAACAGACCTTCGCATTGCTATTTCTCGATCTGGAATCAACAGCTACTCCCAGCTTCTCAGAGTTGAAGAATATGATAAACTGGAAACTAAGCTTATGGCCCTGGATCCGCGATGCCGAAAACCACTTAGACTAGACATGCACAAAGATAGACTTTTGTTCGCCCTTCACATTCCGTCCACTCTGTTTAACAAAATTGCATCATCTAAGCATAAACTTATTGACTCACTAGCAATGTCTTGGCCCCAACTGTCAACAAGAACCACTAGCCCAGTCAATGATACAACCTTACTCCACCAGTCCAAGTTTACTATGGATCCACTCCTCAATACCATCACTGCATCCCAATACTCATCTTACATTTCATCAGCACCCTATTATTCATACGAAAACTCAAGTACTAGAACGTTGCCCTTTGTTGATTCGGGAGTTTCAGCATATTCACTGTTTGGAAATAATATGGTTTCTGCGTCTTCCGTGGCTCAGAGTCACCTGTCTCAGGTACCCAAAAACAAAAAGGACGCCTCATCAAATAAAGTGGTGGTTAGTGACAACCTTGTTTACTTTAACCAGCACCTTCATCTCTCTCAAAGTTTAATGACAAGCGTTGTCAAACACTGGTACCACTGTTTTACCGCCGACGTCCAGAACGCTGACTTACAAATATTTAATTCTTTGACTACAAACAACTTTAGCTTTGAGCCAATGTTTGACTTTTCGCAGACTTTATACACAAAACCGCCATATCTACCACATTCTCATCGAACTTCAAAAGAAAAATTCGACATCAGTTTTGCTGATGAAAACATTGGCTCAGTTTTAAATTCAGCAGGCTTGAATGATGGCCAACTTTCAGCACCTTCTCCCATCAATGGCGCCAGCTACTACAAACCATGGCAAATTGTCAAGATTTCATACATCAGTGGATCAGAGTTATTAGCATTTGCAAAGTCATCGCAAAAGTCATTTTGTTCAAATGAAACATTCAACTCAGACATTTCAAATATTAGGCCTAGTCCGAAAAATGAGGGTAGTGGATCTAGTGCCAGCACACAATCATATTATGCAAACAATAATGTAAACATTTCTCGGGCAGATTCCAAGGGTTCAAGTTCATCTACAGACTCTTCAACTGATACTTCTTTGTTTTCATCCTCCGACTCTTTACATGATAGTGAATCATCATATGCCACATCTGCAACAAATACAACTCACAACAATAATGCCTCAAATGTCTCACCAGTTACAGATGAAACTAGCTCCAGCGACAAACTTTTTCAATTGGTTCCCAAGGATTTTATTATTTTGACTTGTTGTGAGACTTTGGAAGTCTTTTTAGCTCCAGTCGATCCTGCAGACCCACCTCTTGCAGTTATTCAAACAGTGTTGATTCCCTTTGCACACCAGTACGGTTATCCCCTAGCGCTGCTGACTGATCGATCAGCGCCAAATCGCTTTTTCACTTCCAACTTATTCCAAAGCTTTTGGAAAGCTCATGGAACTCCCACGTATCACCAAAGCAGTCTCACGGCAGATTCCACATCTATATCTTCAATCCACATTGATTTCATCAAAACCTATATTGCATGTTTTGCTCGAGAACTGCAACAAGAGTTGTCTGGAATTGGCAACGACGCCAAGTCATTTTTCTCAAGTCAGGCTAACAGTAAACTAGCCAAAGAGCCGCATGTCTTGGAACGTAAACCTGGCTCTGTTACTGGGTACAGCCGTACAGTGAGTATGGCAGGGTGCACCAAACGGCTGATGGCTGCACTTAACGACTTTATTGCATTTTATGACACGAATAGAGGAAACGCTTTAGACGGAAGCCTTTATGGTGTTCCTTCATCTGTAACATCAAGTTGTCAGTCTTCTGTTCGAGGAAAAACTGCGACAGCAAGCTCGAAAACACGATCCTCTTCGAGACATTCTTCATTTGCTACTTCGCAAAATGAAAAAGGTTCAACCTTTGCATCAGTCTCCACAAACAACCCGGAACAGTTGCTGTTTTCGAGTTCTGGCTATGCAGGCACTGGTTCTAACTCAAAACTTGTTCATAGTGCACATGAATTGAATCAGAATGCTCAAGTTAACCGAAAGAAGACAATCACTAAAACGCAAAATACTAAGGCCTCGTTTACACTATATGACGAAAACCAGACGTTCCCTGAACATAATATCAATAAGCAGAACAGCATCAGGTATCGTACACTCATGACACCCGATGATTTTGGCAAAAACAATGAGTTGGATAGTGGTGATGAAGATGATAGTCTAGAGCAAAGAGGGTTCATTAGAAAAACAAGAGGAGCAAATGCTGAAGATGATCTTGATTCTAACAACTTGTTTTTCGTCACAGATGGGTACAGAGATACCATTTTCTATCGCAACCTCACCGTTGCTATCAACATGTTTACTGATATTTCAAAGATACATTCAAGTCGCTGTGTGCGCGTGCTTGAAAGCCCCGTTGGGCCTGATTTAAATAAAGGCCAGTCTAGCTGGGCTACTGTAATTCCTTGGAAGTTTTGTCAGGAGCAGCCAGTCAATTTTGGCGACGCAAACTTGTCATTCCCCACAGCTGTGCCATCATTTCAACCACAGTACATGTCTGAATCTTATGATGCAAATGATGCCAGTTTCCCACCTAAGAACTCTGGCACTAGATGTTTGAGTGCTAGTTTTTCAAAGTACTGCACTTCTAATGAAGATACTGACAAGAACATTTCGAACAAATACGCGGCATACAACGTCCCTACGAAAACCACTACTCCTCGCGACCATGTGATGATCAAAGGTACTCTGACTGCTGTTGTTTCGATTCTCGGGTACTGTGAGTATTTGGGAATTCCTTGCTTCCTAGTTCAAACCGACTCATGCTATGCGCCTGGCGTAGCGTGGGTTATGGGATTCCAGTTTACAGCTTGCAGTTACAGATTGCGTTCAGCTATTCGCGAAATCTGTAAATCCAGTTTCCAAGAAGTGCCGTCTACTCTTCGATACCTCGTTTCTTCGTGTTTGCCCAAAACACAACAATCAAAGCATACCAACACGCAAACCCCCAAACACAAGTATTCTCATACACACTCTGCTACTCATATACTATCTCATACAGACTATCACTCCTACTCTAATGATAATGCTCATACGCTTTCGACTGCTTATGCCCATAAGCACAAAAGCAAAAGCAGAACCAGTCTACATAACCATTTCCAACCTTTATCGTTGAAACAAAACCTCGAAAGTGAAGGTTGATCGATCTACACTGCGCCCAGCGAAAGTTCAATTATTTCCTATTCCTCGTCGCCCACAGCTAGTTTTGTAGTTCCTCAGACTGTTCAACAAACGTCATGTTCTGCAGGAGTGTCTAGATCTCTACCAGTGCCCTATGCCCCAGCATCAGTACCTTCTATGCCAGTATCGGTACCGTCATCGGCACAGTATTCGCACACTTATTAGTCTTTGATTCCAAAACGTTTAACTAGTTCTAGTAAACCTGATCTTGGCTATCTTGGACATTCTGGGCAAGCAGGACGAAACAGACATGCTATGCATACTGGACATGTCGCACGAGGCAGCCATTCACGTTTGCTTGTTTTGCAAAAAACGAACAATTAAAATTTGTATTTTCAAAAACAAGAAATTGACTGACTACCTTTTTAACATTATCTCTATAGTTATACTTATTTTATAATAATTCAATTGTGCATATTGACAACAAAAAAAACCAATACACGTGAAAAAATATGAATAAAACGAAACAAAAACCATTTTATTGTAGCATCGCAACCATTTTTTTTTTTTTTTACAAAGTAAACAAGTCATCAAGCTTATTCGCCGTCCAATCACCCATTCTTCGTCTCTTCCAATAGTTTTTATCACCAGAAATGAGTTTCCATACATTTTCCTTTTCGTCCAGCTCAAAAAACTTTGGCACATAGGTAACGTTCGCTTCTTCCATTTCTTTTCTGCGTTGACGCTGATTTTCTTCAAGCTGCAATTTCCACGTTTCTGCCTTTTCAACGTCTCCTTCTTCATACACCCGTTGGTCAGGTCGCAATCTGGAATCTGTAGGGGCCATGAAACCTTCCTCAATTGACGTGATCTCGTTCAACGAAGCGGCAAATTCTGTAAACCCAAACTTTTTAGAAGGGTTGTCAATCAACTTGCCAACCTCCCAAACAGTGCCTAAGCTTTTGCCGCCGGCAGTCATTGCGATTGACTGTGTCCACTTACCTTCCAATCCATATCCTTTCATCAGCTGCCCATTTGCGTCATAAACTGTGGCTTTGAGCTCTTCACTGCGGCCAGAAAACATGCTTCCTGATTTATATTCAATTGTGGCCTTGGATCCATTAGATGTTACCACAACCAAACTGCCAACCGGCTCTACATATTTTTCGCCAGCAATTACGTTTCGCAAAAACGTAGTCGGCTGTTCCCATTCGTAAACCTCACCAGATGGCAAGTGCGAAAGACGGGCTGTGCCTTTGTTGTTGATCTCTGCACTTTTTCCCCAAAACTGTTGGTGCGGGTTTGGCGAGTACTGGAAAATCCACGACGCACTTTCAGCTTGGATCGCCATAACTGCTGGACGGTGGCTGACTTTTTCAGTGACTACACGAATGCCTTGCTCAGGTCGGACCATTTCAAACGTTTCACCAAGTAATGGATTAAATGGCTTTCGAGTGGCTCGATCCTTGACTCGACCTGAAGACAAGTATGAGTTTGCAAACACTGCAACCATCATCAACCGTTCTGCAGAGCCTTCTGGGTATGTAAACGCTTTGTCAATTAGCTGGTTGTATTCAAAAATTTCACACATTCTTTGTAAAATAGTGATTGGCTCGTTGGTTGAAACAGGCATGGCAATGGTAGACAAATCTTTACCAACACTTTTTCGCACAAGGGAAATAAGCGATGGTGGAGAAGCAGCAGCTGGAGGAATAGTGGTACGACGTTTGGGAGGCACCTTGATTTCTTCCAGCGGATAAAGATGGGGCTCACCGTCTACATTTTCAACTTCTGCAAGGTCACTAGCAACTGGAGCAATATAGGTATGAACTGTGACATCTTCCTCTTCCTCATCATCATCGTCATCATCATCTTCAGTTCCAGACAAAAAATCTGCGTCTCCTTCGTTGCCTTTTCTGGCAGCTTCATCTTCAGAACTTTCAGAAACTTCTTCCTTATCAATGTAAACAACACCATCTTCTGATTTGGTAAACTGTTGAGCATCAAAAAATTCGTCAGCAGAAAATACACTCATGCTATCACTTAAACGGTTAACAGCTTTAGAGTTGGGTACGTTTTTCGAATCTGGTATAACAGCATGGTGTGGTGTCATATTAACTCTTGGCTCCATATTGAATCCAAACTCGTTTCCGTCTAATGGTCCAACATCGTTAGCGTTATGAACATTATCAGGAGACCGTACTGATGTTGCAAAACCATTTGTCTTGAAGCTTCTCATTTTTTCAAGCTCTTCCGTTTTTCTAGTCAACATAAAGTTAAGATCGTCAACCACTTTGTCAATAGATTGCGAAATTTCAAGCAAGGTATTGGGAGAATTAGACGAAGCAGATGGTGACGCCTTGGCTGTTGACAAGCTGGTTGAAGAAACATTAACAGCTTGGGCATCACTAGAAGCAGTAGATGGAAATGGCGTTTCAGCAGAGTCACTAAAATCAACTTTAGAAAGATCGCTAATTGAGCCAGACTTTATCAAATCTTCGCTTAGCAAAGGTGACTTTGGAATAAGAGGCAATGAAGTATTTGAATTCATAGCGCTGCCAGAAGACTCAGGTTTCTGAACTTTAGCCAAAGAATCAACGCTTTCGGCATCTTGAGAAACTGGCTGGGGAGAATGTTTTGAAGCACGTCTTCTCCAAAAGGATGCCCTTCGCTGAAGAGTAGGTGCAGGTGCGGTTTTTTCTCGAGTACCAGCTGCTTCTTTTGCCTTTGCTGAAATAGCCTCCAGCTTTTTAATAGCATCAGACAATCCTTCAATACTGTGATCTGACTGGAATCCATTTGCTTGATTTCTTTGGTTAATTTCGCTAAAGTCAAACTCATTAGATTCTCCAAAAGCACCTGGGTCAGTGGATTTTGAAGAGCAAAACAACGCTGCTTTCAAAAAATCATTGGAACCCTCAGATGAACGACTGTGTCCAGCCTGTTGTTGAGCAGCAATTGCGCGTGCATTATCAAAAGCCTCTGTCCAAGCTTTAAAGTCAGCTACTGACAACGCCTTTAAACTCCATACTTCCATTCCAGAATCAACAAAAATTTCTCTAGAGTGTGACTTGGCAGTTATAGCACAAATTTTAATAGGCATACTTCCACGCAAAATAGAGTTTTTTTCTGAAAGGTAGTAGTCAAATGTTCCCTGTTTGAAATCAAGAGAGAAATATCGACGTCCATAGCCTTGAAGTTTCTTTCGACGCTTTTTTAACAAAGGGCCTCGAATGTAGCGTCCATCGGTAATGCAGGTAGTTCTGTTTGGGTCATTTCTTTCTAAGCTATGCGTAGTGATTGTGACAGAGGGCTTTCGATTTTCATTACCGTTTAATGGTCGAGGAGGGCCTAAGACCTTGCTGCTAGGAGAATTGGCTAAATTGTTAGAGTCGCTGGGTTCGCTAGATTCATTGGATTGTGCGATGGTATTGGTACTTGCTGAGCCAGGGGTATTTGATGCAGCAAGTTGGGACAACATTGCCGGATCAAATGAGGGTAATGGTGGAGGCTGCTCGTCAGCCAAAGCGTTGTTATTGGCGTAAAAGGATGTGGGACGAGACTTGCGATTGAAACTGAGGTCAATCATGCTTCTACGATCCAAAGATTTAGAAGAGGGGGTGACACTAGGAGCTAGTCCATTTCCTTGCGAAGAAGATTTTGGAGAAGCTTCCACTGCAGCAACACAAGAAGAACTTGGGGTTGAGTTGATAACTCTATTGAGGTCATTGCAAGAGCCTGGGTTTGGGGAGGGTGGCCCGTTAAGTTGAGAAACTAGAGAAGAAACCTGTTGGCTAAACAGAACTGTTTTAGATGTATTTTTGGAAAAGGTATTGTCAAAAAACAAGGCATAAGTGCCTTCCATTCCATCGAGAACCTCGTAGTGCCCTTGCAAAAGCTCATCAGAATTGCAGCGGCCATGCCAATGAACAATTTCAAATCCTGACGACTTTAAATGATCCTGAAGAGCAGCTGGATTCAAGTTGAGACGACGCATTGTAGCAGCGTCTGGCTTTTCAGCTCTAGAGAATTTACATCGGTACAAACCAAAGTTTCTACAAAATAATGCAGACACAAACACATATATAGGTTAGAAAATATTTCAAAACTGAAATTGAGGCCGTTCTTTCATAAATTTCAAATGAATTAAACTTACATTGACTTTTTGAGAGGATGGATTTTCCAAGTAATTTCAGAGGGCTCAGTAATATCAGCCCATTTTACAAGGAAAGATTTTGAATGAATTTCAAGAGATTCCATAGTTAAATTTCAAATTGAATTTATTTTGTGTAGATGGAATAAATAAATAAAAGCAGAATAAGGGAATATTACTTTGTTGGGCCGAATTTCGTTAACTGTAGTCGATTAATTCAAATTTCAAATCATTAACAGCTGTAGTCCCAAAAATAGTAAAAAAGAAGCAAACTAGTAGTTTGAGACACTTTCAGAGAACAGTTTGAACGTTCTGTCATGAAAAAAACCAGGTTATGGTAGGTGTTGGTGATGATGATCAGAGATGAAAAAAGTGGTAAAAGGCTAGAGTGGCCATTTGAGTATCTTATATTTTATGCTGATGATGCTATACATTTCAAAAAAAAAAAAAAAGAGTTGGGTGAGGCTGAACAACTACACACACACACACTAAATTATCAGCCAACGTATGAGCTTGGGTATCTGTTAGGCTCGAAACTGGGCCAAAAGAAAGTACCATGTAGACCGAAGAATTATGAAGGCGATATTGTTGATACGATGTTACCATCGCGTGCATCTATTAAGCGACGTTTTGCTCGATCCAGACGTTCTTCTACTATCACTAATGCCGCATTAATAGTCGCAAGCTTTTGACGACATATGTTGATCTTATTTAATGAACTTTTGATTTGCACAGGTTGTGTATTTGCACGATATGAATTAAGAATAGACGTCAAAATGTTTAATTGTACTGTTAATCCCATCTGAGACTCATGAAGACTTCGGAGCCTCCAAACCGTGGTATCAAGAGCTGGTCCAAGAACACCTTGAAGAGCTTTTTCGAATGGTGGAATACCGCTGGCTTGATCATCTGAATCGTACTCTTCAGATTCACTAATGTCCAAATACTGTTCGTCATATTGGGATTCATTGTACTCTTCAGCATCTGCAGATCTCTCAGGTGAAGTATCAGATTCTACCTCGTTCAACGCTTTTGTATTAGAAGAGGCCATTGTTGTTGCAATGTGATAATGATCTTACTTTCGCTTTATTCTACTCAATTGCTATCAGCATATCAGTAGATTCAACAGCTTATTATTGACCAATACTGTATGTTCAATATAGCTAACACACGTGCAAGTAAGTTTGGCTTTGGCAGAGATTAAGCGTTGAAGCAATTAGAGCGAAAAAACACCTTTTAAAGCCAGATTTTGCGAATGTTTATTAAACACTCTAATACTCGTAGTTATTCATTTAGCAGCAACATATACCCTAACCCAAATCTCATTGTGTAGAGAGTCAGAAATACACTTTTAATTGAGCCCATGATAAAAACCAGGATGAGACCAAACTATATTAAATTAAAAAATCAACTATATAAGAAAAAAAAATTACTGAAAGCCTAAACTCAGCTGCAGAAGTTTATCATTTCAGTGCAAGCCCTTCAAAATGAAAAAAAAATATTTATTTGGTAGGAATTTCCTTGTGGATGAGCTCAATGTTAGACTCGCTCTTGCTGAAGTCAGCCTGGGCGAGTGCAATCTTGCTGTGGGCAGGGTCATACACAATATAAGCAGATCTAAGAACGTTGTCACCAAGGAGAACGTAGTCAGAACCTTGAGGGGCTGTCTCAAAACCGACAAGACAGGAGTTATGGGGGAAAGCAATATTAGCAACACGACTGTTAACAACTTGACCAATGGGGGTGAGAAACTGGTAGTTGGGAACTCTCAAGGTTTGACCAGCAAAGTCGAATTGGAGGTAATCAGTGATGTTACAGTCACAGTAGTATCTTTGACCGATGGAGAATGAAGGGTTAGCATTCAAGTTATTGTGGAGATTGATGATGGCGGTGTTAGGAAGGTAAGAGAGAGTGGATCCTGAGTCAAGGATCGCAGTCATGGGTTTTGCAAGAATGTTGGTGTTGGCAATACCTTGAGCATGGATACTGTTGAGGGTGACACCATAGTGCACGGGGTGAGATACATCCATGGAAACAAGCTGACCCGTGTACTTAGAGTGGTCAACAGCACCAAAAAGAATGCTTCCGTTTTCACTGTTGGCCTCATCAAGGTAAAGTGAGAAAGCAGGAGAGTTGATGTGACCGTCCTGGTAAAGCTTGAGAGGAAGGTTAACGTAGTTGGAACCATCTACGTTAGTGATTTCAGCTTCGGGGCGACCGATACCAACAATTCCGTGAGCAGAGTCACTGCTTTCAGCAAGACCAATGGAGAGGTTCTCGATAGTAGCACCACCGATAGACAAGTGATCAGTACCCCATTTACCAGAAACTTGACCAATACCGTAAGTGATATGAAAGTCAGAGTTGTTTCCGTTCCAAGTAGAAGATTGGGACTCGTCAAAGAAGGAGTTAGGTCCTTGAGTGGCACCAGTGTACTTTGAGTTAGGGGTGAAAACCCAGGTATCAGAAGAACCCGTGTCGAGAAGCAGCTCAACGTCTTGAGGAGGAGTACCGATTTGAACATTGGTGCTGTAGTAGTACTTTCTGTTGTTGAGCTTGTCTTCAATGGCATTTGAAATCTCATTGCCTTCAGCACGACGCTTCAACTTGTAGGCGTCAGAAAGCTCAACATGAGATCGCTTGACATTGAGTTTAAGGGCACCAGCAGGGACGTTGTCAGCAAAAGCTGGGAGAGCAAGGAATGCAGAAACGGCGAGAGATGAGAATTTCATTATGAGGAGCAACAGAAAAAAGCTTTCAAAGAAGAGGTTATTAAACGAATGGATTGATAGTTGGATGATGTCAAAAAACAATCAGCTTCATTTGGAAATTCATATCAATTTATACAATTGTGTTTAACCAAGGAGCTTGCATATTAATCATCTTGAAACATGTCAGTAGCGATATTTTATTGCTATTCTTTGAAGTACCAAATAATGTGTTTTGTAAATCGGTTTCGCGATATATTCATTTCATTATTATGAAGTTTCAACAATATTAAACTAAGTTATGCTAAACATGAATTACAATTGCTGGTAAAAGACATAGTACTATATTTCTTGCTGTGTTGTGCATTTATGAATTCATGTGCTACTTTCCAGTCTTACGCTTTCAACTTATTGGCCAGAGTTTAGTTCTCTGGCAGTAATTTATCGAGACTATCAAACCTTTTCCATATGAACTGTTTACGAAGGCCAACGTAATTATGCTTTTCATTCAACAGCTTAGTATTGAATCATTACTGATAGGGTGTCTTTTTCATTCTCATATACTTTTTGATGTTTGGCCGCATTACACGTCTTGTACTACGATAGTATTAATTACAATATGATTGTTTCTGAACTAAAAACATCTCAATTACATCTTGGTTCAGAAATAAATTAAAAGCCAAGTACGTGATACTCTAACGGTTCTATGAGTAGTAAATTTTATACTTTTATGAACAGTTTTTAAAGCTCAGTATTATTTCCTTAGAATATATTGATAACTAGGATTTTAACTATATCGTGCTAGATAATGTTATATGCTTTTTTGGATATAAATAATTACAAGAAAAACTAAAGAATTTAGATTGCTACTTTTCCAACATAGAAGCTTTTGCGCGTATTAAGGCCATGTTATCTGATTTTGAAAATTTATATTATCCACCGCAAATTGAAGCATTAATATACCTTATAACCATCAAAACACAAAAGTGTTAAACGATTGGTTTGAAATACTATATGATACTCAATTAAACAAATTGAAATAATCAATTAATTAGTCTCGTTTCGCTTTAAGTCTTGTTATAAAACATATTTTTCACAGGTGTTGTTTATGATTTGAAAATTTATGTACCAGAATAGCATGATTCTCTGCTAATATGCTACACTTCGAGCATAATCATGAGAAACACAAGCCAGTAACACAAACCAGTCAAGCAACTATTAAGTAGCGACAGTTTTCGAAAAACAGAATATGTCCATACAAAGGTGATAGAGTTCTTAGGCCAAAACAAAAGGCCTTCTTATTATCTGTATAGCGAATTAAAGCATAAATGCTTTTCAAGAAACCTAAGCTTGAAAACTCAATAAAACAAGAAACAAAAAATAATCCTGCATTTGTGTTTCTGAAAGACTTTAAGTTTTTACAAAATAGCCGACAATAATAATTAAGTACTATTTTGCTGTGCTGACTGCGAAGTATCCAATATATTCAATTGAAATATGATTATTAAAACGAGTAAAAGAAATTATAAGCCGAATTAAAAAACAATTTATGTTATACGATCTAAGTGAAACTTCCTTGATTGTTAGCAGTGTTCAAAGTCTTGCCAAAGGTGTTGATGATATATGATTGCTGGGTGAAGTGTTTTATTTGACATAATCCGGGGAAATTAGTAATCCAGGGTCCTGAGCATAGGAATGTAGGAATCTAAAGCCAACGAATCAAAGGTTTGGGAGCACTGGAGTTTCCACAGTAATTCAAATATTTAATATTGCAAAAAAGCATTTGAGACCAGGAATTGGATCGTTATACTTGTTTTGAGATGATGATCAAACTGCTGCCGAGGCATCACAGCTTGGCGGTATCGTGCGCTCTGTTAATCATGTATATACTCTTATTTGTACAGTCAAAATGGTGGAGGTCGAGAGCACGAGAAGAATTGCCATTTACGCATTACAAGACATTGCGGAAAATGAAGGGTTAACATTTGATTACAAGTTTGAACCTGAGACAAATCACGTAGAAAGAATTCCGTATGTGAGAGTCTTCAGAGTGTAAAAGATTTTTCACTCAATGAATTGAGTAAAATAACAGTCCAACACCTTTACACATCTATTATTTTCCTTGGTCTATATTACACTGAGTTGTAATATTCTATAGGCACTTGTTTTTTTAGTGTGGTTTATTGGATGAGATATCGTGATTCTTAGGGGAGATCAAGTTGGAGTTGGTTACAAAATGTAATGTCATAAATCTGCACTAGACCACAAGAGGTTGTAGTCAACGGTACTAGGAATAATCACCTAAGACATGAAATAAGCACTTTCTTTCCTGTTTATACTCTCAAAAATCAATAAAAATTTGATAAAGCCTTCATCCCAACAAAACTCAACAATATATTTAATGATATCAAGTTTATAATACGGTCAGAATCCAAGGACAGCTGATACTATGTATTCTTCGTCACCAACCCAGGTTCCCAAATATTTGTACAGTAATGGATCTGGATCACAAAAGACCCGAAAGCGACTGACGGTAAAACCATCACTATCATCCACTGAATGCATAGAAATATACCGTTCAAACGTATTGTTCAGAAAGAAAAAGATTCCCCTCCTGGTGATGCCAAACAACTCTTATAGATCACACTTGCACCATCACCGTATACATGAAAATGGAATCACTTCAGGGTCTGAAGAGTTCATAAACAGAAGAAGACCGGAGGGATTCATCAATAGAAGAAGATCTGAAGGGCTAATAAATAGAAGAAGATCTGAAAAGAGAATTGACGCAATATCTGACGATTCAATTCAACAGCAATCAAGCAATACAAACTTTCCCTATAAACGTAAACATAGGTCTATACACCGAATGTCATACCCTAATACTTTGCATTTACTACCTTCATCATCTACAATTTCCTTAAAAGAACAGTTTCCCACAAATCCACAGTTCCACAAGAGCAACAATGGCATTCAGAATATGCAAAAGGTGCCCTCTATATATTCAGATTTTCGCCGAAGTCCCTCCTGCTTTGATCCCCTCGATTCAATGATCGAAACCGAACATGACGCTGATGTTGAATATGACAATGATTGTGATGAAAGTGATGACGATATGGCAAAAAGCTCACCTTTATTGTATAATAATTTATTTAAGAATTCCTCTCCTTTTTCACATTCAGAATTATCCGATCCAAAACAAGTTGATTCATATCCTTCAGATTCCTTAATCCCTGCGACAGTAGCCTCTGTTACTCAAAATAGATCACACAGTCATGATCCATTTCAAAATACCCTTGGACAAAATAAGATTTCATCCATTCCAATAGGGCCACTGGAGTTACATGCTCAAGAAAATACCTCAGTTTTGGTGGCACAATCAATCGAAACCAAATCAACCACATTACCATCTAACCCTGATCTACCAAATTACAACCTACAGTCAGTAGACAAGGTTTTAGCAGCTCCCTTAACTTCAGGATGTAAACCATCAATATCAAATGGCTATGCTAAACGTCCCCATAAACATCGCCATAATCATCTGTTGAAGAGCAAGTTTGTTAGTCCGTCTATCAAACAAGTATACAGCTCGTCTGCATCTCCACCGCCCCCATTTCACCCTACTGCTTCATTTCCCCAACCACATAATAAACAAACACATATGACGGAAAATACTGAAGATCAGACTAGATATGACTTTCGTAACATGCAACTTGCTCTTTTTGACATGACAGTTCCAGCATCTAGCTTTCCCAAAATCACAGATCCTGATTTGGTTGAGATTATGCTGGAAAATAATGAACATCCAAGTGGCTGTACTGGTGATAATTCTGAGTTTCGTCAAGCCTTTAGATAATACAAGTATTTATATTATCCAACAACCAAAAACTTGGAAATGTAAATATAATTAGAAACTACTACCCATATTGAATATCTCGCTTTATTCTGGAAGCTACAAGAATAAAAATAAAATAGCTCTAATGGCAACCTTTTAAAATCAAATAAATGCATCAATTTCAAAAAAAAAAAAATAAAGATAAAAAATTCTGTACATGAAAATTATTTAACTAAACTTCTAATGAGTTGATCAATTACCTTCCATACCAAACTGTTCAGTAAACTCTTGTTGTTTCCTAGTTTCTTCAGGACTGACAGTTGGCTTCACTGACTTGATGGCCTTCAAAAAGTCCTTGACAGAAAGTGGCGGTTCCTGCATTTCATCACCTTGAATATCCAACCAGCTCATTTCTTGACTACCATCATCGCCAGGTGAGCAAGGTGTCCATTTCTTCTTTAACTGACCATCATCTTCTTCAACCATGACTGGCTTGAAATGAGTGGCTGCTTGAATTTTGCGGACAGGCTGCATCAGCGCATCACGAACAGCAACAGCAACATCATGTCCTGAGTATCCGTCTGTCATTTCTGCGAGCAGTCTGTAGTCAACTGGTGTAAGTGTGCATGGGGTATCACCAACATTCAGTTGGAACATGCGGGTACGTGCCTCTAAATCAGGTAATGGGATATAGACTTTGCGTTCAAAACGTCTTCGCATAGCAGCGTCCAATTGCCATGGAATATTAGTAGCTCCCAAAACCAATACACCACCTTCATCGTCACCTGTGAATCCATTCATTTGAACAAGTAACTCGTTCTTAATACGCCTTGATGCTTCAGACTCGCCTTCACCTCTAGGTCCACACAGCGCATCAACCTCATCAATGAAAATAATAGAAGGACGCTGTTCACGCGCAAGACTGAAAAGCTGTTTAATCAAACGTTCAGATTCACCCATCCACTTGGACACCAAATCAGAAGATGAGACAGAGAAAAATGTTGAATTGGCTTCTGTCGCAACTGCCTTTGCAAGAAACGATTTACCTGTACCTGGGGGGCCATAAAGCAGAATACCTGCAGCTGGGCGACGATTGCCTCTGAACAATTGGGGGAATCTGACTGGCATAATTACTGCTTCCTTCAATGCATCCTTTGCACCTTCCAAACCAGCAATGTCAGACCAGTGCACATTTGGCTTCTTGGTTAAGATTGAACCAGCCAAGGCACCTCTCAGCTTTTTTGTCTCGCTATCTTCAACATCTTCAGAAGATTTCCTAATACAAAATAAATAATATAGGTTAGAGGCCAATAATTGAATAGAGATAGAACAAATAAACATACTTTGCTTTAGTAGAGCCGTTTGAAGTGCTAGGCTCTGATGTTTCGGTTTTGTTTTCTGCTTCATCTAAATGAGCCTTGAGTTGTTCGGCTCGATCCATATATTCTATACATTTTGACTTCAAAAGGTCTTTTCGACTCATATTTTTTTCGTCTAAAACAAAAATGATTTCCTATGTTAGTATCATATAGATTGAAACTAAAAAGCAGGTAAACAATGAATATGGGTATTGCTCAGACTTATTAATGGAATCGTTGAGCTAGACTAGAAAGTTTATATATATCCAGACCAAAAAAAGCATATATCATATGCTTATAAAAAGGTATCTCAAAATCAGATCGATGTTCTTTAGTTGCTTTTTTCGTAATCTCACTATCAGGAATGGGAGGCAACAATAGGCGGGATTTGGTCTTGATCTGTCAATTCTCCCAACATTGATCCAATATGCGTTTACTAGTGAATTTCAAAAAACAGGGAGATACTTACACTTAATTGCCAACATATAATAGTCAAGACCTTTGAAGTACAAATCGTATGCATCTTTGTATCTACCTCCATTGTCCGCGTCGATTGCCTCTTTGATAAGATCAAGCGCCTTTTGCAAAAAATCTATAGTCGACATGTGAAAAACCTAAGGAAATTGATAGATAGTATATATAATTTGGTTTCTAAGTAAGTGATATCAGAGTCCGTTCTTCTAGTTTTCGAAAAGTAAACAAGAGGCAAAGAACTTTTAGCAAAGAGTTTATGGTACAAGACAGTAAAGGCTGAATATTGGAACACTAGGAAATGGCAAAAACAAGCTGCATACATACAATTATACATAGTGACATACACCAATTCATTAGTAATACTTAGTAATCTCCAAATGAACTATGTATTTCCAAAACCTGTACTCACCTTCAAGTGCAAACATATCACCAAAAAAGCTTAAACTATATACACACACAATTTGGCATTTGGTCAGTCAGTTTATATACCCGACTCTCTAAACTCTCAATTCATTCCATATCCTTCTCAAACGCACATATTTTTCACTCAAAATGTCGACAGGAATTTCTGACGAAAGACTGTATCAGATTTCACCTCTTTATACAAGCAACATCGCCCACAACAAACAAGTAAGCTTTAACATTGTACTCCAATGCTTTGCTCATTATAACTAACCATTTCCCATTTTGCTCTTGTGTTTTTGCCCTTTTTTCTATTCATTGCCACTCAATTTAGATTATCACATATATCCGTAACCTCACTTCGTTAGCGCTCGGTGTCTGTGCTGGTATCGTTCAACTAGAATCATTTAATGGCTTCCTTTTCTATTTTGCAGCAACAGCTGTGGTGTCACTGCTGATCCAGTTGCTTGTTGCTGGACGCGAACCAGGCACATACTTTGTTAAACCTGCTTCTGATGTTTGGTTCTCAGGGGTCATTGGCGGATTGTCAAGTTTCGTGTTCATGTGGGCGCTGTTTTACGGTTTGGTAGCTGCTTAAACTAATTGCGTTTTGTTGAAAAAAAATAGAGAAAATGGACGGAATAAAAATAATGTTTGTCATGACTACTTAAATGAAGGAAATTTTGAAAAGGCAAGAAGCTAAGCCATAGAAAAACGACTGAAGATGCTCGTTGGCTTCGCATTTACGAACTGAATAAAAAATAACTATATGGCTTTTACAATTAACATAGCCAAACATGTGAATAGCAATATTTTGAAAACAAATTAATTAATTATTAATGAAGATAGTTTATATGAACAAAATTTCAAACTCATTCCATAACTCGTTGCTTTTTGCAAAAGCACCATAAAATAACGTTTTATAAACCCCACTGACAAACAGTCCATTTTCTTACGCTTCTTGTCTCTTCCAAACCAACACTCTTCCACATTGCCTGGATTGCAGCTTCCTTATCTCCAGCGTTTTCCAAAAACTGTGCAAGAATATACCAAGCCTCTGACGAATTGAAGCCATAGCCCGCGTCAACAGTAATTTGAAGTAGCTGCATGATTCTTGCAATAGTGGCTCGCTCATCAGCATCACTGATAAATAAGGCGTCAAACGACTTGCCTCTTTGCGTCAAAGAAACCCCAGTATCTGGCTCATTAGTTTCATTAGAAAAGTTATTGCTTTGAGACTTGGACTTTTCTTCAGGTCTCACGCTGTTGAACGAAGATTCTCTGCTTAAATCAAAGAATTCGTCATCTTCATCTAGATTATCTTCATCCTCTTCATCACTTTCATAATAACTAAGAGTCTTTTCATTAGACTTTTGAGCAGCAGAGACGTTGTTTCCAGTTACATTGTGACCTGGACCAGAAAGCTCTTCGCCGAATGGATCTTTCAAAAACGGCGCACCATTCGAAGAATCAAGCATTCGCTCTCTTTCTGCTGCAAGCTTGATTTTCTCCTGTCGCTCCTTCTTCTTTCGTTTTAATTTTTCGTTGTTTTTAACGCGCTCTAAAATTAATTCGCCCATGGCAATGATAGCATCCAAGTTGTTAGGATCAAGTTCCAATGCAGTCTCATACTCGTTCAGCGCATGGAGAGGACGTCTTTGACAGATCAACAAACCAAGTGCAACGTGAGAAGCAACGCTAGGTCCTACTAATGATTCGGCCTCAAGAATAGACTCTTCACATTCGTGGAAAAGACCAGACCGCCTGTACAAACCAGCAGTCCAAAGCCAGAGTTTGCTCAATTCGTACTTTTGGGTAACTTCATTTACTGGCTTTAATGATGACACAGCTTTAGTTGTAGCTGAACGCTTGAGATTGTTTGGTCCATTTGGAGCATAGTCTGGTAATGGTGGCACAGGAGCAACTCCTGATTTGGCTTGATCAATTGAAGCATGTTTTGTGTGACTCTTGAAAAAATGAGACCCAGGGGCGAATCTTCTAATACTAATACGAGACGAAGTGGGCTTAAGAGCGAGTTTTCCATCAGCACTTGACTTGTCAGAACTAGATTTTTTTGGGGAGGTGGGGCTTAAAGGCTTGGTATTACTTGACTTTTCAGGCTCGCGCGAGCCTGGAAACAATTCGCCAAACATGCAAAATACTTCAGGTATCAATTCTAAAGCTCGTTCTGTTCCGTTGATAGCCTCAACAATAGCAATTTGGGTAATCTTCATTTGCAAAAAGCATTTGCGCTCTTCAGTTGTCAACTCTTTTTGACGTTGAGAAATCAAATTGATGGTATTCGTAATAGCATTCAAACCTTTTTCATGCTCGCCCATTGATGTAAGTACCAAAGCCATAAGATGCCAACATGCGTAGTTACTGTTGTCAACAAGCAACCCTTTTCTGACAATTTCAAGTGCTTTGGAGATTTTAGAGTTACGGGCAAGAAACAAGCCATAATCAGCGTAAACCTGTGCATCAGTAGGTGAATACGAAATGCAAGTTTCAAA
This sequence comes from Magnusiomyces tetraspermus, assembly GCA_030578715.1. NCBI lineage: Eukaryota > Fungi > Ascomycota > Dipodascomycetes > Dipodascales > Dipodascaceae > Magnusiomyces > Magnusiomyces tetraspermus. Next base: position 34,208 of record JAKTYL010000030.1, on the reverse strand, counting down.
CGAGCTGGTAGCTGAGCGAAACACATGTTCTCGTTCTTCGCTTGTAGGCGCTTGAAATCCAAACAAACAGTAAGCTCTGGCAATTGAAGCCCATACAGCGGCCAAACCGTTTGCTGTTTCGGTTGTTTTGACCGAAGCTATACTTTTGTTTCTTGAATGTGCGTTTACTCCAGAAGATGCAGACAAGTCAACTTCTTCAGAGTCATCTTTTCCTAACCAACCTCGTAATGTGTCTGCAGTTTCCTTGGCTTTAAGACCGTCGCCCTTGATTTGGTCTAAAATGTCAATTACCTTAGTAAAGACTCTAACTACTGATTTATCATCATCACCAGAATGAAGAGGTTTAACTGCGGCTGAACCAGACAATTCAGTTGGTGCTAATTTTCTAGACTCCTCAGTCTTTTGTTGTTGCACACGTGCTTTTTCTTGGTAATCTGTGTATACTTGAAATGCTGTAAGAGCCTCATCATAGTGACCAAGAGCTGCAAGCACAAAAATCAAATGTCTGAGGATTGCGCATGAATGGAAAGTTTTGATGGCCGCTCTTCGAAGCAAGTTAAGCATGCGAACAGTTTCTGAAACATCTTCAGGTTTGTAAACTCGGTCTAAATGCTTTGAAAAAGTCATGGTTTTTCGCCAATTGGTCATCATTGTCTCGATAAACTGTTCAATAGGAGCATTAGAGTCAGAAGATTTGGAAGCCTCAACAGATTCGAACAACATCTTTTCAAACAAATCAGACATGCTCTTGACCTCTTGTTTTGTACCAGGATCAATCTCTTCGCCGGAATTGTTCTGAAGCAAAGCGGAGGAATATGCAAAGTGCATATTTAAAACATTGATACGTCTTTCCAAACCGTTCGCATAGCTGTAATATTTTCTGACTCCAGGGGTTGTTGAAAGTAAATCAGAAATACGTTGGTATCCCCGAAGAGCGGCAAGGGTGAGGCGAGAGTTGTCCCATGCGAATGACGTGGCAAGCATACTGAACCGGTAATAAAGCTGCTCAGCCCAAAGCAGAGCTTCGGGTGAAGCTGCTATTGAGTCATTGATGATTTTAGCAGCAGACTCGTATATTTGAATAGCGTTGTCAAATTGACCCGTAGCCTCATAAGCAGTACCCAAAATTGCACTATACTTGATACTTGCAACATTGCTGTACTTGAATGAATAAGAGCCTGTGGTATTAGCAATTTCGTTGCAAGATGCAGATAATTTAATGACCTCTTCATTCTTTCCATCTAAAAGAAGAATGTGGCCAAGTACCGTATTGGTAATAAACTCTACTTCGGGAAGACTTTGTTGGCTGCTGGCAATCTGACGAAGTTGCTGCTCGTAACTCGAAAGCTGAGGTTTGAATCCAATACGCTCAGGAGAAAGAAGATTGACACCTAAAGTCAAAAGGCCTCTTTGAATTTCGGATTCGATAATAGCAGCATTTACAAAACCTGCATCATTGTTGAAATTAAAAAAAAAAAAAAATAATAATATAGGCGATCAAATCGTAAACAAGGTTAGGTTTAAAACATCACAAAATGAAATAAACAAAGCTTAAGGCAAGACTGACCTGAATCTTCGGGAGCATGTTTTAATACTTTTCTTCCACACTCAGGGATTATGTCCCATCTGGCATCTACCCTTGCAGCGTCGAGCTCGTTTAAATGTTGCTGGACTTTTGCGGATCTTCTCTATTCAAAATCCAAATGCAAGAAAAAAAATGCTATAATTAATAACGAAGAACTAATTAAGTAAATATTCAAAAATGTACATACAAATGCCATCGAATTGTTGGTAATTGAAAATAACTGTCGTAACAGTACAGTGAGGGCACAGTTGTGAAAACAGGACAAGTAGGAGTTATTTGATCTAATTAAGTGCTATTTCAGGAGTTGGCATTATTAGTTTCTTCTCCCGTATAAGTCACGTTTTCTAACTCACGAGATTTTCACATGTGGGTATATTAATAATGTCCAAAAATTTCAGCCTTTCGCTTTTTTTTTTTTCAACAACATTCATCCAAAATGTCGTCAGAGCTCATTGAAGTAAGAATTGAAAATGAAATTATTGAATTGTTATTTTTGCAGTTTCACTAATATTGAGTAATTTTGGTTAAGTTAGTAGGATTTCTTCATGCCCCTCAGCCAAATGTTCGAGAGATTGCCTTGGAACATCTCGTTGGCTATTCCAAGGGTGTATACTCTCACATTTTCAAGACAAACGACTATGAACCTGTCAAAGATTTGAAAAACCTTGTTAGAAATCAAAGATCTGTAAGTAATAAATGTTTAATGCTAACAAATTTTGCTTAATTTAAACTCTAACTTTTATTTTCTATTATTAATAGGCCGAAGTGGTTAAAAATTCGCTTACAATTTTGATCAACTTGTGTGACGACTCTGTTATCCTCGAATCTTTAAGCTCTGATCCCAAGTTTGTCGACTATGTTGGAAACTCGATTTTGGATGTCTCCCATCCTCACACCGACTTGTTTTGCATGTTGCTGGCCAATTTAGCTAAAAGAGACACTATTGTTTCAATTTTTGATTTCAAGAGAAGAGCATTGAACGCTAAGCTCACTGCAGTTGCTGATCCTGCCTCTGTTTCGGCTGCTGAAGCTGCTGGAACTCAACCCGTTGCTCTTCCACAGGAAGAGCTTGAAAAAATCCAAAAAGGCCGTGATAACCGTGAAGCAGCAGCTACCAAGATCTTTGGTCCCCCAGGATACCGTGATTTGATTGATTGTTTGCTTGACTGTTTTGTCAAAGGTTACGATCGCAAGCTCAACAAGTTTGCCACTTTTGACTATTTGGCTTACTTTTTCTCAGATCTTTCAAGATTTACCAAGGGCCGTGAACATTTTGTTTCTCCTCGTGTTGAGCAGCCTGAATACTCTGAGAAAAATACCGCTGATAAGACCGGTGAGCAAGTTTATCCAGTTACCAAGCTTCTTGTGTTTTCTGAAAGTCCTTCTAAGATTAGACGTGAAGGTGTTGCTTCAACCATCAAGAACTGCTTGTTTGATGTCAAGGTCCACAAGACATTGGTGTTCAACCCTGATATTAACATTCTTCCTTACATTTTGTTGCCATTGACTGGTAATGAAGAAATCCCTGAAGACGAAATGTTCGAGCTTCCCGAGGAACTCCAGCTTTTGCCTGATACCAAGAAGCGTGAAACTGAATCAAGCATTCTTGTCACATATATTGAATGTATGTTGCTTCTTTCTTCCACTAAGGAAATCAGACAGTACTTGAGAGACAAGTCTGTTTACACCATCATTAAAATCTTACACGCCAACACTGATCAAGAAGATGTTGCTGAAGCCTGCGATAGATTAGTCCAGGTTCTTATGAGAGATGATGACCCTGATATCAAGGACCCAGAGAACATTGCTGGTGGCGATAAAGTGGATGAGGAAGAAGAAGAGGACGAAGATGATCAAATTGTTGAAGTTGTTTAGAAAGTTTTCTGTTTCGAGATGATTTGGTTTTATAAAATATATATATGAGCAGTAAGTTTTAAACACAAATAAAATACTAGACTTCTTTAAGATTTGGTTACAACCTAATAAAATATAATGTAAATATGTTTTTTATGGCTTAAATGCTGATTGGTACTAAATTTGAAATACCTGAATAAATATGCTTATGAATGTTACAATTATCATTTTGAACATTTGATGATGATGCTCAAAATAAGTATGATAAATAAAATGACTGCATGGAATAAGAATTTGTCTTTTAATGCTTATTCTTATTTCGTAAAGCCAACAGTGAAAACTTAGAGGAGATAGAGGGCGTGGATTTTGCTGATGTGGTGTTTGACTTTGCAGCTAAGATAGAAGATCCGCTTTGTGAGACAGCTCTAGGAATTCGAGAAGGAAAAGAGTCAGTTAAGAGTTCATGTGATTCTCGCGATTTGAGCTTGTTACCAGTTCGACGTAAACCAACAATAGAGGATGATGGGGGTGAAGATGAATTTGAAGACAATTTCAAGGTAGATGTATGAGAATGAAGAGGCTGATGCGTTTGAATCTTGCCATTTCCAGGCACAAGCTGTCGGATAGAATTTTCTTTCGCCGAATGAATATTCTCTGTTTGAGAATTGGAAACTGTACTGCCATTAGTTGCGAGCTGCTTAGACACTGCTCTCCTAGTCTTAGAAACCTGAATTTCGCTATTTCTAGAGGATGGAATGTTAGACTTTAGATCGTGTCTTGAGTACTTAGACCTTAGTCGTTGAAACTTTTCCGTTCCAAAGAGATTACCAAAGAAATTGTCTTTTGCATTGGCAGAGTTCGTCTTCTTGAAACTAGGAATGGAAGTTTTATGAGCCAAAGTACTATCAGAGATATTTGTGGTAATGTTGTTTCCTTTTAATGCTTGATTTAGGTTTCCAAGTGTCGAAGATCGAGGAAAGCTATTGAATGATGATGTTTGGCGGTTTGTTTCTTGGTTTTCTGCTGCTGTAGTTAGCTTGCTTTGATATGAAGATGATGCCGTTAGATAAGGCCTTTGAGGCAAGGTAGGTCGAAGTGACGGATCAATTGAAACTGGCATTGAGCTGTTATTTACATTTGGGCAATGTAAATTATATCTTTCAGTCAATGGTCTTAACGGAAGTCCATTGGGTCTTATAGGTGAGCCAGTTGATCTACAATTGAGCGAGTTGTGTCGTTGAATTTTCCCCGTTGCATTAGTTGAATCCATTTTACGACGTTTGACCACAGAAACAGGGTCGATATTTGATAACCGTTTAACAGCAGGACCATTGTGTAGAGACAAAGTTGGCTCTCGTTTGGGAGTTTGCAGTGAAGGATTACCAAAAGCGTTATCAAAACGAGGCATTTGTGGAGATACAGGGGATGTGAATCCAGATACATCAAAAGCATTAAGGCTGAATCTTTTTGTACTGGTAGTTATCTTTTCTTGATATTCATCGCAATCCATTTCATGATCGCCATCTTTGGAAACTGCCTTGAAACTAGGATCGATATTTTCCTTGACTAATAACTCAGGACGAGGCTTTGATCTACGAGAGGTGTAGTGACTGTCAATACTATCCATCATGGCAAAACTTTTGCTGTGTATACCGGAAAATCTATGCTGGTATCCTTTTGTCGAACGACCGTTGATTCGACCAGAATTTCGAGCTGATGCTGAGAGAAGGGCTGACGATGTGGAAGGGCGCATGGGGCTGTTTGGGATGTTGAGATCTTGTGTATTAGACGTTTTAAATTGAAATGTGTTTGAATTGAGCAGGCCTAAGTTTTGAAACGTTAGTTGATAATAATAAAATGGTCGAGTTTTAGGAATCTAGTTAACTAGCATCAACAAAAGTAAACAAACAAAACCATAACAAAAAGTTACCCACAACGTTGTTATAATATATTGGTGTAAATGCTTAGTGATTTTATATTTTAATAAAACCTGAATGCTTAACCACCATCATTATTTTAATGTTTCAAAACACTGAATACTTACTTTGAGCTCGTTGATTCATCTCATATAAAACCAGTTCTGTGGTCTTGCTTGATTCGATAGAAGCCGCATGTTGGTAATCGTCAGCCTTTCCAGGTACAATGCGTGTAAGTAAGGGACGAGAAGAGACAGGATCTAGTTCACGTTGTCCATTGTGTAAACTAGGGGTTTTTAATGAGCCATTAATGATACGTTGTTGTTTATCTCGATTGCCTCGGTCATGGTCGTTTACTTTTGAAGAGATTGTAGACATTGTCAAAGCAGAAAAGTTTTGAACTAGCTCTGAAGCCAACGACATTCTTTTACTGGATTTTCTGTCAATAGGTGATCGAAGTTGTGAAATCTCTATTAAGCATGGACGTCTGGCCATATTAAGTCTAGAAGTATCAATTGAAGAAGACGAATGCGCCATTTTTTGGTCGTCTAGTTTTGAGCTTGTTTACTGGAGCTGATATATATGTGAGATATCTGATAATTTTTTTTGAAAGTTTCTATGTAAAATATTGGCATGAGCATGTAGTAAACAAAAACCGAGAAGGATTAATCCAAAATAAAAATCCAAAATAAAAGGTTCTCCCTTCTACCTTTTAAAACAAAATCTTCGAGACAGATAAACAAACAAGCCTGATGTTCATATGATTAATTTGTCTCAGCCGCGGAGTTTTCGCAACACAGGGATACATGGGGATCTCTAACCCCAATAAGTTGTTGATTTCAGCCAGTTGTGGAGATGAAACGCTAGGCCCGAAGGTATATGTGTTCAGTTGACCAAGTCATGTATCAGCAAGTCAACACTTTGGCTGGCCTGTACTGATTTTTGTTGTAAAAGCTAAAGACAGCTTATACATCAAAAGGTCTAATTATTATTTTTTAGACTTAATTGGTTATTACGTTTCATAAATAGGGACCCAAAACAAAGTATACCGTGAAATGTATCATTGAGCGGTATTAAATAAAATGAAACTTTTGGCTCAGCCATTTGTATTTCCAAACCATGTCTTTTGTGGGATAATTGTTTTAGCATCATAGATTTTCAGTCAAAACATAACCAGGTGATCTAAGCAATATCAAAGAATAGAAAAATTATATTTGATAAGCGATCCTGCAATTGTAAGCACCAGTCGCTATCTAGCACATAGCAACATTCAATAGCTTTTGAAAATTCTTGATTTAAAGTAATTTCAAAAAAAAAATTAAACTACCCCGGTCAATCACAAATTGCTTTAGAATAGTGCCTTGACTATTTTTCATTAATAAAACCCAATAGAATTTGTCAAATACTGACATGAATACTCGTGAGTCATTAAATCTACTAATCAGACACCTGCACCTAATTAACTTGAATATCAGTGTGATGAAAAACAAAAAAGTTAACAACTGGATTTGGATTACACACGTACTTGAACAATCCTTGGTGAAAAGTTTTACTATAACTATTAAGAAAACAATTCCCAAAAACTTGTATTTATTGCTTTTAATTAGTTTATTCTCCAGGAAACGCCATTGAAGAAGAAAGGAAAACGTACTCATCACCAAACATGAGTCAAAATAAAACTACACGAGATGACTGTTCATGGGTCTAAGAAGTCAGCCTTACATTGCAAGGGTATTATATCGTATTGTTGATGAAAAAGGATTAATCATATATATTGAAAAAAGATTTTAATGGAGTTGATTTTACATCTAGCAAAGTGTCAAAAAAGTATCATTATCAATATTGATGGAGAAGCTCTATGCAAAAGTTCAACAGCTCAACCCTTGCTGAAAATTGATAAAAGCACTCTTGAATGAGACAACTGCACGTGCTACAGACAACATTTACCAAACACAAATATCATTTCATTATTACCCTTATTTTTTGCTTTCAAAGTCTTGAAAAAGTTGAAGACCAACTTTTTTCAAACCTTTGTAAATAAACTGTACTTTTTTAACTAATTAGTTCGTTTTGCTTTGTTTTTACGTGATGTGTTGTCAAACGTGCTGGAGATAAACCAATAAACTTATCGTCATGTATGTATAATTTTTTTTTTTTCACAATCCCGTTTGAAAAATTTATCATAAAAATAATTGTGAAAATAAAAACCTAAGAATTAATATATATACCTCAATATCTATCGGGTTTTTCTAAATTATTTTTTTCTTGGTTTTTCAAGGCTTATCTCGTATCACACCTATTTACCTGGGTTGATTTTGATTTATTTTACATACACTGGGACTTTATCAGTTTTATCGTTTTTTTTTTTTTTTTTTTTTTTCACACTGCTTAACTGGTAACCATGACTAGCAACGAAACTCATGAAAAGTCTGTTGCATTTTCCAACAGCTCTAAACCTCGGAACCAAGCTTTCGACAACATCATAGATGTCCTTTGTGGTTCGGCTGCAGGTTCAGCTGGAAAAGTTATCGAATATCCTTTTGACACAGTTAAAGTCCGCCTACAGTCTCAGCCTGATCACCTACCACCCCGGTTTGATGGTCCATTTGACTGCTTCAAACAAACCTTCCGACGTGAGGGTATGATTGGCTTATATCGTGGCATCCTCTCTCCCATTATTGGTGCTGCATTAGAAACCTCATCTCTGTTTTTCTCTTATAATACCGCCAAATCATTTTTGGGAAACCATTGGTACACATCAACAAATGACTTGGAAAAAAGTGCTTCGGGCTCTGAGCCAGAACTTCCTTTTCATGCCCTGATTCTTTGCGGCTCCTTTTCTGGTATAGTCACTTCTTTTCTTTTGACTCCAATTGAACTGGTAAAGTGTCGAATGCAGGTTCAAATGCTTTACCCAGTTTCAACCTCTTCTTCTTCTTCTCCCTCTCGCCCTTCTTCTTCTATTCAAACAGCACCTATTTCTGTCCGAAAATTACATATCAAATCCGCAGTCTCATCAATAGCTGCAAAACCTCCAGGTTTACTGAATCTCATTTTTGATGTCTACCGCAAAGAAGGAATTGCCGCTTTTTGGCGCGGCCAAACAGCGACTCTTCTTCGAGAGGCTGGAGGATCTGCAGCGTGGTTCGGATCTTACGAGTATATCAAGGCATATTTCCGTAAGGTGAATAACCGCGACAAAAACACCATTTGGGAAAACATGCTTGGTGGCGCCTGGGCTGGTGTCATGTTCAATCTTTCGCTGTTCCCTGCAGATACTATCAAATCTAGAATGCAGACAGATGCCCTGGTAAATTCTAGTCACTCAAATACATCAGGCCAAGCGACTGGCCAGTCTGGTTTTTGGGAGACTGGAAAGAACATTTACAAATCAAGCGGGATCAAGGGCTTATACCGAGGTTGTGGAGTGACAGTTCTCAGAGCAGCGCCATCTAGTGCAATAATTTTTGTGACCTACGAAAAGATGAAAGAGGCGGCCTACAAACTGATCTGATCTGGTTTACTTTTCTGAATATCATTCATTTTGAGTACTACAAACGAACCTTGAAAAAATGTAATAATTTTTCATATTTGGAAATTACCTCATAACTATTCTTTATCATCGCATTCATATTCATTTAGACCTTTATAGACACATTGTTTAAAAACAAGAAAATGACCCTAATCATAAACGATTTCATTATTATACTGATTTATATTTATATAATTTTTAATAGTATGTGACACTTGTTCGTTTATTTTTTCTTTTTTCCTTTATCTTCACCGCGTTCAACCTTGACTTCATTGAGGCCCTTTTCTTGAAGCAAATCAGTAATGTACTGCTCGACTTCATCTCCGACGTCACCCTGAATAACAATTTCATCCTTTCCGTCAGCTGCTTTGGTCACACTAGCACCAGTTGCGAATCTTGAAGCAAAAGTTTTAGACAATTTCTTCATGTCAATGTCAAAAACTTCCAATCCTTGGATAGCAATTACATGCTTACGCTTAGACCGCGCAATTCTGCTGATAAGAACTTTGGATGCCAGTTTCTTTTGGAGTTCGCGCTCGGCTTTAGCCTCTTCTTTAGCCTGCTGCTTCTGAATCTTGCGGTCAAGCTCTTCCTGCTTTTCAACTGAGAGCGAAGACATGGCTTTGGTAACAGTTTCTGGGCTATCTGTCTCTTCAGCATAAAGTTTGGCAAACAGCGATGGCTGCTCCTTTTCAAGCCATTCTTTGCAGCGTTTCACGGCACCGCCAAATTCACAGTATTCTGGAGGGAAAGAGCAAATGCCACAGTATACAACGGTCAAGGGTTCACCAGCAGTCATGACTAATTAAATTCGTAATGGTATTTAGGGAAAATGGTGAGAAGGGTATTTAAGAATATTATCTAGGTGTCTTGTAGACTGGTATTCTAGAAACTCAATATTGAATGTATTCAAACAATAAAAACGAGGGTTTGGTGATTGTTGGTATAGATATATATTGTTTTTCCAGACCTTGAGTATAAAACAAAAAAATTGTTACTTCACTGTTTACCAAAAAGCTTCTCAATTATGGTTGCTTTGAAATATAAACTAGATCAAAGTCACTTTGAAGGGTAATCTTGATAAAAATGAAAAAATCAGTTGGACTGGCTTTCCACTTGTTTTCGTATCAGGTAGAGCTTTTGAATTTTTTGATAGTGCTGACTAATATTTTGAAATATGTCACGCGACTTTCACGTAGTTTACATGTAGGTGATTTGAGAAAGCATTGGTTCGGCATTTGGCAAAACTATAAGAGATGTCTTAAATAAACTTTGGTAATCTTGTTCCTTACTCAAGGTAGTATTATGGTCTTGACTGGCGTACCCATAAAATAGAAACATGACTCATTAAAAAAGCTAATGGTCAGTATGTTGAGTAAGCACTTGAATCCCTCTCTGGCTTGTTTGTAGGTGTTTTAAGTTAACTTATTCTGTTAAACTAGAATTGAATAAACTCTTAAGCTAGACTTTCTCTTCAGTATTTTTTGAAATGACAATTGCTTTGTGTTTCACTATTTTGAAGTCAATTTACTGTTTGTTGTAGCCAAAAACTATGAGCCACTGGCAACCAAAGAAAAAGATGTTTACTCAAAATCCCTGTTGAGAAAGCAGTGTGCACGAATTCATAACCGCTTATCTTTGTTTATGATGGCCTTATGCATTTTGACAAACAATAAGGGAGTGGTATTTGAAAGTCTCAGCTCTGCCTCATTGAGAACCGGTTAATGCAGACCTACCCATGAAGAATCGTGAGACTAGATATACAATCTTGATCTATAAAATCAAACTTTTTTTGTTTTTGGGTCATTCATCAAATACAATTAGATGTATTGCTTTGTGATTTTAGGGCCTGAACAAAGCTGATCAAGAAACGTTTTCTTGTTTTTGATACCATGAACATTGAAAGTAAGTTACTGCTATTGCAGTTTGTGAATACAGAGCATCTGCCGAAGGGTTGCAGATTTATAAAGTCCAATAAAAAAGCCAGTCACTAATTCAATATAAGACCACTACTTCTATTTTTCCCAATCATGAAAAAATCTCAACCTGAGAACAAGCATGAAAAGTCGAGATTTTGAAATTCAAAGTCTAGATCCAAGTGAGCATGCGGCTGTACTAGAACGTGACCAAACCCTACTTGATTTCTTCAACTGACCAACTCGATAACGCCCTTCCCCGTCTTTTCTTTTGTTGTTGTTCTAGTCTCAAACAATTACCTCATGAAGCATTGCTACTTGACGACTGTGAAGCAAAAACCAACCAACAATGTCAGAAAAAAATAAAAAGTATGTTGACATTTTTTTTATAAAGTTGTTAATGATGCCATTGACGTGAGTCTAAGTCACATTTGAGTACATGTGGCTGGATAAACTAAGTGAGAGCGCGTGAAAACGAACTCATTTATTCCCAACTGCCAGATTTCGACAGTGTATCTAACTGGACATTTGTTAGTTTGTCTGATTACTCTACTGTTATCGGTAGGCATCAGTCAGTTCGTTGGGTGAAAGGCTCAGATAAACAAAAAGGTGACTACCACGACATTAGTGATGACGACTATGAATGGTAAGTATTATTTGCTTTTTCAAAGAAAGAATAGCAAACTAAGTTTTAACCACGTTGCTTTTTTTTTTTGAATCTGCTTTAAAATAGGAATGATGATGGCTATTCTGGTGAAGAAGACGATTTTTCAGATTCAGTTGCTCCTGCTCATCTTGAGCCTCAAGCGTCTTCTAATTCACATATTGGCCTTGAGCAAGCCACTCGATACACCTTATCAGATAATGACATCACAGATACCTCTGGATTCCTTTCAGTACCAATTCGGACCAGTTCACTCAAGAACGAAAACTCAGCTAGACAGCCATTACAGACCTCTGAAAGAATAACAAGTGACCTGAATACAAAATCAGCAAGATCCAGTTTTTCTCGATCTGATCCTATTTCAATAGTCGGATCATCTGTCCTCCCGCATGTCTCTACGTCATCAAGTGCATCCACTCCTTCAAGCCCAAACCCTCCTCCAGATTTATTTTTACCTAGCCAACAACGTCGTTATGGAAGTTTCCATTCATATGAGCAACAAATCAGCAATCAAGACGAGGTTCTTTACCAAAGTACTACTAGTTTTGTCACTGCACCAGACATAATCTCTGTAAACAGTCCAAGCGAGGCAAATCTTTACAACGATGAAAATATCCATTCAATATCTCAAGATTATGATATCCCTCTTTCTGAAGAACTCGGAAATGGCACTTTCACTATTGAGCCTTCAAAGCTTGAAGGCAGCCAAAACCCTCACACTTTTGAAACGTACTCAGTCGAAGAAGGCCAAAACTATAAATCTGATGGCAATTATCGGTACCAGCAAGAAGGATCCAACACACCTACAGTTTTAAGTACCCACACAACACCAAATTTACATGACACTTTGCTTTCTATAAATAACCATAGTGATAGCAATGCATCATTCGACCACGTTCCTGCAATGAAGAAAGATAACACCAATATGCATTACTACAATAGTATTGAAACTGCAGAAACTATGGCACCTTTGGATCATGCTAAAATTAAGCCTGATCTTAAGAGTGGGCTAGACTCAACTGCCACGCCAGGTGGTTTGAATGAATTCACAAAATCCAATTCAGCAGATTCTCTTTTTAGAACAAGTTCGACTAGCAATAATACAAGGCAACTTGCTTCTGTTATTGCTAACGACTCTAGCCCTCTACAAAACAATGCTATCGGCGATTTGTCTCAAACGAAAGCAATTCCGCAGTATGATGGCCCTGATAGATACGACACCAATTACGATGATGAAACTGATCCTCCATCAGTTGTAAAAAGTGAGTTTGATAACAGTCCACAAATGCAAACCTCAAGTTTTCTAAACACCAGGTCAAATGACGTTGTTCATAAATCACCTGAACTCCCACCTGTGCCAATTGTCATTCCTCTTTCAAATCAAAAGGATGAGGAAGATGGTGAAGAACCAAAGCCTGTGATTCGAATTCGCGATAAACCTAGAGCTGGGTTTTCATTGACTAGTTACCTTGATAAATACTATGACGATTCAGATGATAGCGACAATTCTAACCAAAATCAATTTAGTAATTTTCGCAAAGATACTTCAGGTCCTAGTTCAAACTTACAAGGCCAAGAAAATACGAACTTCACCAGTACGAGTAATACCAATTCCATACATTCCTCCAATACAAATGAAGTTCATCCTGATTACGGAACGTCTACTGCGAGAAAAAGTAGACCAGACAGTACAGCTGAGAGATCCTTGAAAGTTGGTAACTCTACCACGTTGGGCTCAAACGAACATTTAGAATCTAGCGATATTAGCGAAAACAGTGAGCATGATATTAATGACGTTAACTATGACGATGATGATGATATTGAAATAATTGATACCTTGCGCGTAACTCCTGGAAGTACACATGTACCTCATAGCTCTTCTTGGGCAAGCAAAGATTCGCCAAATCCTGATTTTATTGAAGACTCTTCCATGTCAACCTGTCAGCCGGGATCACATAACGCTGCTGTTGGTGCTGATGAATCTTCACCTTTGTGGTCTCAATCACCGAATATTGCAAAGCCAAATACACTGCCAAATACAAGTCCTTTTCTTAAACACATCAATAGTGGAAACAGTTTTTCTTCTCCTTCTGCCTTTTCAGGAAACAAAAGGTATGGTGATAACGAATTGGTACCAAGTACTTCAAACCCAACAACTGCTACTTTCAACGGCAACAATATAGATGAAACTACTTTTGCGCCAAGTAATCAAGTTTCATCTCATAGTCCTGGTCTCTATACCAACCAATATGGTGATTCTTTGGAGGGGGCTGGTACCGAAAATCGTGGTTGTGAATCTATGCCAGTTTCAAGAAGCTTTGTTGGTGCTGATTTGCCATCAAACGCTAGCAATTTTGATAAAGACCAAACAGTGAGTCTTGTGTCTGATTCTAATGACGTCACAGATTTTTCAACTAGAAATACTGGAAAAGATTCTAGCCCAGCTGGCTTTTCGGCACTTGGAGCAGATCAAGCTCCAGGAATTGAAAACAAAAACACTGAGACTTGTTTTGATAATGAAAATCATTCCAAACCAGTTTATCCACTTTCTAGTGCAACTACAGATAAATCGTGCCAGCTTCCTTTTACTTCTTCACACTCGTCTTACAAAGCCGACGAGTCTAGTAACCAAGAGTCTCAAAACTTACAAAAGCAAGGCTTCAGTGTAGACACCTCAAATCTCTCCTCAGTCAATGACAATGACCAAAAAGAAAGTCCAGTCACTTCAGAGCAAAATGCACTTCTTCGTGAAATAAATGGGATAATTTCTAATAGTGCAAATCCTAGTGATTCAAAATTTAGCCAGGGTGGAAAGGTTGAAGGATTAGAAAACTTGGGAAATAATCATGAACTTGGACTTGATAAAAAGTCTTCAAACAATGATTCAGAAAAATATGATCAAGGCTTTACAAAGCTTGTTGGTTCACCAAATGTACCATCTACACCAACATCTACTACAGATCAAACTCCTGAAACTCCTCGCATATATAAAGACTCACCATTGTCAAAATCAAGACCAGTCAGCCAAATTCTCAGTTTCGACGCCGATATAGTACAAACACGACCACTATCTCCTTCAAAGGTACGAGGTTCTGGTGGACCAACTAATCCCAATGGATTGGGTAATGTTCATAAAAGGCTTGCCTCGCTTGACGAAACCAGAGTAAGCACAAGTCAAGACATTACTTCTTCTCCTGTATCTTCCAACCCCTCAAGAGCTACATCCTTTGCACAAAACGAAAAGCCAGATGCTGCTGCTTCTCCAATGTCGCTTCGAACACACTCGCGTAATCCCAGTTTGGGCGCCAAGTCCCTACTTTTTGAGTCGTCTTCGCCTGCACTTTCGCCTGTACATTCTGGACGCACAGGATCATCCTTGGGTAAAATAGGCCGGAAGGCGAGCGTGATTAGCGCAAAAGGGTTTAGCATATTCACTAGAACTCATTCTGCAGGTAGTTCAAGTATTTCTCGGGGTTCTTCTGCTGGTATGCAGCAGTTGGCGTCGACTAATACTCCGATGAGCAGACTGCCGACTATTGATTTTTACAGCGTGTTGTCACGTTCTTGCAGCGTTGATCGGAAAATATCATTTGACACCGCTCGTTGTGATCAGTTAAAGTTTGATTCAGGGTTGCATACCTGGCTGCAACAAATAGCTACTGATCACGATATTGTTTTAAACTTTAACAATGATATTGATGGTGCTCATTCTTCTGGATCTTACCCATTGTCTTCTCAACAAAGAATAGTCAATAGCGGTAGTGGTAGTGGTAGGATAACGTATGGAGCGCACGGACCAGGTGTCACAGGTAGCTTTAATGCGTCGTCCCAGCAGTACCAGCATTCAAATTCTGCAACACATGCAATTCCATCGTCGCGGAAAATCACGTCTGCGCTTGGAGATGTTTCAAGCAAAACACAGGATTTGGCAAAGCAGCTACATATCAACAAAGTCGGGGAAAAGTCTACGAGTATGGCTAAGGGCCTTTTTAGTAGAGGCAGAAGGTTTTTAAAGTCTAGTGACAAGTAAGTTTGGAATTTTTTGGTTGTTGTTGTTTTTTATTTTCACCCAAAAGTTTTGGTGAAAAGGTCTTTGTGGGAAATTTTGTATGAAACAAAAAGTGGATTCTTTAGTTATTTTTTCAAGTCAATCTTGATTTATATTTATTTATTTCTTTATTTATTGGTTTTTTTTTTTTTTTTCTTTATTAGTTTGTGATTTTTTTTATTTTGGAAATTTATTGGGGCCACTGTGTACGAAATAAAACAATGGAATATGGTAATATTATCTATGTAAAATAATGTTTGGCTTTTGGCTCATTAATTTATTATATATTTATTGTTATTGGCTAGTCTAATAGACAACAAGACAGATGATGACTTCTTAATACCAGGTTAGTTTTTTTTTTTTTTTTTTTTTTTATCAAATCTGATTAGTTTTGTATGTTCCTCACTTGAACAAAGCCTTTTCATTTAAGTGAAGAGCACAAGAATAATGGGTAGTTTCCAAAGAACAAAAATAGGAAATGACCATAATCTACAGTTATATTATTATAAAGTCCAGTTAATATCAATTAATGAATGAAGAAAAAAAAATGATATGATATTGTAAAAAGAAAGGGGGAAAAAGGTTAAAAATAAAAAAGAAGTAACCCCATGTTATACATGAAAAAAAAAAAGTTTGTTAAACCTTCACGCATGAACTGGACACTGGGATAGTTCGGTTCAATAAAAAAAAAACTTGGTAAGAATATAAGCCAAGTAGTGAAATAAAAGTTAGACTTGGAATAAAGATGAAAGAAGGAATAATGACAATGATAATAACAGAGGTAAATCAAAATATATTGTACAAATAATAAATAAATAACGAGGGACAAATATATAACTATTTTAATAAATAAAAGAAGAAGAGAAAAATAATAAAATAAATAATAAATAAATAATTGAATATCAAATGTGATCTTCGGAATTTCAAATAGTAAAATAGGCAGCTGTCTTGAAAGAATTTTCAAGTTTCAAAACATCAAAATAAATTAAACCTTCAATCATCTTGCGTCAACATCACATTAATAGCTGTCGTGTAAACCTGCGTTCCACTTTAGCATCCATGCCCTCCATTTGCTCGATTTCTTTGCCGTGAGTAGAGCAGTATAGTTCATTTTGGTAAACATATACACTTGGTACTTGTTCCAGTAAGCAGCCATTACTATCTCGCGTTTCTTCGATTGAAGTGGTTAGTGAAGAATTGCAAGTCGTGCATCGAGCGCATTCTTCGTGGTACCGCAAAAAGCCATCATCCAGGCATCGTCCTTCAATTCCCAATCCACAGATTCTGCAGAACGAATTGTTGTTGATATGGTAGCATGCATAGCACATTGGCTGGTCGTTCAAAATGTAAAACTCGGTTGGGCCTCCTTGTGGTAACCCTGCTGGTCTTTCACTAAAGTCGGTTACCCCACAGCCTGCACAGCAGAAACATGCCCGATGCCAGCGACCACTGAGTTTACCATCACGAGAAGCTACGCTTTTACCAGCAATGGCTTTTCCACAACCTCGGCAGGGACCCTTCTTGCTGGGTTTTGGAGGCATAAACTGAGATGCGTTGGAATGGATGCTGTTATTTGAGAAAGGTGGGGAGTAGCCACCAGAGCTTGTTTCAGAACCGGAAATGGAAGTAGGGAAACGAGAAGAGGCAGAGGAGTTGATGGGAGAAGTAAAATCAGAGTTGGAATCGAAAGGAGAGTTGTTGCCTGAAGAAAATAACGACGATGTTCGGGATGAAGACCGTGAAACAAGGCTTCGTTCGGTTGCAGACGAAGACGAAGACACATCACTATTTTGGCGAGAAGGACCGGAAAATGATTGGTATTGACCACTAGCAGTGCGACGATTAGCACTTTTGGGCTTAATAACTGGTACAGGGCCAGCGTCTAAAGGAGGCACGATAGATTCTGGAGGAACAGAAAAATTGACAGTTTCACGGTCTTCGATTGCTGGAGAAAGTACACGTTTGTTGATTGGCAAAGGTGGTTGAGCAGGTTTATGTGATGTAGGTTCAGGAGGATAGCTGGAAAAGAAAGAAGAAGTACAAGTCTGAGGGTTTGAATTACTACTCTCGATAGGTGCTATGGCAGCTGAAGAAAAGGGCGAAATAGAATCGACGGATGTTGCTGGTTCAAACTCCTCTTCTTTTGGCTTAGAAGAGTGTGAAAAAGACGAGTTAACAGCATCGTTGAGTTGTTGTTCAACCTCCATTCGAAGTTGTTCTTGTAAACGGACCTGTTCTTCAACTCCCTGCTCAAACTGGTGGTCAATTTGATTGTTTGACATGTGTTGAAACGTAAGTGGGCTACGAATAGGGGCTCCAGTTATATACTCGTCGCTATTTTCATATTGATTTGGCGCTCGAGCTTCTTCTTGTTCTATTTGCGAGCGTTGATAAGGAAGTAACGATTTGGTGCGGTCATATTGGGGTGGAGTGTCTATTAAGCAGTCGTTATTGTTGGAATAAACCGACGAATCGGAGAAACGATTGTTTGTTTCATGTGGGCCATTGTTTGGTAGATGTGGGTTGCTACCAGGCGTGTGTTTAGGTGAGTTGAAAGTGACTGAAGAAGTAGTAGTACTTGGATTTGTAGTAGCTGCGACTGAGTTTAATCGATTATTATTTTGAAGTTGGTTAGGAATCGGTGCTTTTCGGGGGGTCTCGAACAGTTTATCGTCATTGAATGATTGCTGATATACCGAACTACCAGTAAGAGGATTCTGTTTATTATTACTTGTCGAACTCAACACCGATGGTGGAGTGTCATAGCGGTAAACTCCTGGTTCACTGTGAGAGGGTTGCTGGTTTTTATGTCCAATATTACGACCTTGAGATTTCGGAGAAACTGTACAACTTAATAAAGAAGAGTCAAACGACTCGGAAAGGCTGGCAAAATGGTCGGAGGTCTGTGGATCTTTTGCTGATTGACTAGCTAATTGTTCAAGGATTTGACGAGGGATTGGTGGATGGATAGTAATATTGTCGTCATTGTCGTTAGAAGGCTGAAATCTGCTGGAAACAGACTTACTCCGTGATCGACTTTTGCTACGACTACGAGACCGCAACTTGGAAGAAACTCTCGAGCGAATGGACATGGTGTCGGAGTCTCTTGTTTCGTTGACTTCAAACCCAGCCCGTTCATAGACTGATGGAATCGCCATACCTGGGGCAAATGGAGGAAATGCATGGTCTAAATTTCGCCAGGAATCTGGGTTTGGACTCATGGCAAATGATCGGATTGACTCTGGTTTAGAGGTCATTTGTGAGTGAATATGTACGTATGTGTATGAATGATGAGATTATTTTTTGTAAAGAAAAAGTGAATAGGAGAAAAAGAAAAGGAAGGAAGGAAGAAAAATAATAGAAGGAAAAAAAAAGTGCTATGGGTGAAAAATATTGAAATCCAAACTTAAGATAGAACTTAGTAAAGTAACAATCAGGGGTTATAGGTCACTCGTGTGTGATGTGGGCATAATTCTTTTTTTTTTTTTTTTTTTTTTTTGTCCATTCCAGCCACAGTGAACGAGAAAAATTTACATATATTTAATGTATGTAAACTTTTCGCGTTCGCTGTGGCCGGACATAATTGTAAACCACGACCTGTTTTGAGCCATTTTTTCAGATCAATATCCAGCAGTTTTAAAATACCCACTTACCAAATTTTGTTGATCTTCGTCAGTCTCCACTTGAAAGCATCCACGAGATTGTTGTTTCGTACTCTACATGTCTTTTGGAGATTCGCAGATTGGCTTGCCCAGTTTGGGATGCACTGGAAATGGTTTGTTCCCAAAAGGGAAATAGCATGAATATTTTGTACGCATCTTTGCAAACGGCTAAACCCTCTTATTACCAGATTCTCTGAAAACTCACAGCTTAGTGTCCCGAGTGGGTTCTTTTGGTATGTTGATAGGCAAGCAAACCTAATATTTCTCTTTTCTGTCTAGTTCAACCAGTTTAGAATTGTTCAAACTACTACACGAAAAAAATCAGGTAGAAGCATTGAAAACAAGTCCTTGTTCAAATGAAAGAACTCGTTCAAAGAAACTAATTAGAAGAACCTTTAGAAGCACACATCTCTCAAGTCTCAACAATATATTGAATAAACCCTATATTAAAATTGGCACATTCCATTTAATACTTTTTTGAATTCATTTTGTTAACTGATTTTTTATTTATTATTGATATATATTTGGCTTGTAACCATTGAATACTACAAATAAATCAAATTATAGACGATAACGTTTAGTTGGATTATCACCAGCTACGTCACACCAAATGTCAAGTCATGGGCATATTGAAACAAGACTGTATTTCAAAGTTGGTTTTAGCTACCAAGTTTTCCATGCTCATTTCCATGGATTTGGAGTGTCGTTGAATCTAGCTTAATCCTAAACTCAATTAGAATCACTCAGTGATTTTTTGTTTGTTTGTCTGTTCATTCATTCATTTCTTGACTATATCAATGTAGCTTTGACAACATTGACATTGTATCTTCTACTAAATTATCATTTATCACGCCTCACTTTGAAAAGAAAAATGCAAGTAAGACGGTAAGAGGTATATTTATACGAAACATTATATGCCTCTTGATCGGCTTTTAATATTAAAGCAAATGTATTCGCGAAGCTTACCCAAGAATGTTCAAATTAATTCAAAAAAGCGCGACGCTGAGTTTGGACATTATTCAAGTCACTCAAGAAGAACGCGCAAAAGAAATACATATTAAACAAAATGCAATTTGACATATTCTCTCTCGTGCAAACTGAACAAGTATAACTGAAGTCGCAACGAAGACTAAGCTTATCAAGTTTAAGCAATGTACAGATGCACAACAAATGGCCCCAAGTCTAACAATCTAAAATATTCATACTCATTGTTCTATTGTATATATATATATCGATGGAAAATCATGAGATTTATTGAGTATTTATGGGGTATCAAATTTCACCTTTTCTTGTTGATGGAAAAGACTTTTTGCAACGAATAGATATTAAAGTAGTGGGAAGCATCTTCTTATTTTATTCAAAAGAAAAAGAAATAAAAAGAATTGAAATCGAAATTGGAGTCAAATTTGGAACAATATGGAAATAAAAAGAAACTATCAGCTTTCAATGGCTCAAGGACTCTTCTCATAATCTCTATTTTGAACTTTTTTTGTTTCATTGATCTATTATCATTATTCCATTATGTTACTTTATTTTTGTCGTCTCTACTTTTTTGAAAATAAAGGTTTCAAAAAACGCAATTCAAACTCATGAAAAACTATCTTTAAAGGACGACTCAAATGAATGCCATGTTTCACAAGTATTTTTCTTCGTTTTAAATCTTCTATTCTAGAAATATCCTGCAAATAAAAATATTTTTAAAGTTTTGTATTTTGAAAACCCAGAGTCTGAAACAATGATGTAGTGCTTTTCTGTGCGTATCTGTGAGGCAAAAATAGAAGTTTTCTGGTAAAAGAAAATAAAGTATAATAAAACATATGGCATTTTGTTTCTTTTTTTCATACGAAATAAATATTTCTCTGGATTAATTATATTTTCTATTTTAAGTTTCAGTCTTGTCGTATAAATAAAAAATTTTTTATGAAGCACAGAGTCTAGAGTCTAGAGTCTCGTAGTATTTTGATGTTTTCAAGTATGATCTTCAATGAAGATATTTTCCCTGTCTACAGTAGCTGTTAAAAAGTCAACATGATAAAATGAACCCCATATAACAGTATCCTTTTTTTTTTTTTTTCATCCTCAAGAATCGAACGCTAGCTTTAAGGCTTTCGTAAAAGCACTCAGCTGAACACCTATTCTGTTCGTAGGCAGTTGCAGAAAACGTGAATGTGTTCGAATGTGACGAAAAAATTTTCCGCTTGATATTCCGTTTTTTGACAGAAGCTAAATGTCATATGCATGTAGTGTCAATCGCCAGCCCAATTTTTTGTACAACCTTTCTAAAACCCGGAAACTGCAACAAATATCTTTTTTCAAGTTCTGCTTCTTCTTACACTCTCTCAAATGATTCACACTCTTGAGTAAATCATAACTTGTCACTGATTTTCCGGAGGTCGCACTTGTATTATTCATGGTCCTGCTGGTTACCACTTCTATGACGCGCATGGAATCCTATCTAAAATGTCAACCTAATGTCATACCACAACGTGGTGTTTTCTACACATAAAGAAAAAAAAAAACCGTTGGACCACTTTTCGGGTTAAGGAACAGCGTTCCTCGGACAATATTTTTTTTTTTTTGTGATAATTTGAAAATGTCATGAGCTTTTTAAAGACTAGTAGATTATGAATTATGGCTTTTTAAAGAGAGGCATATCTGCCTATTTCGACTTCTTCTTGTTATTTATTTATTTTATTTATTCTTATTCTTCTTCTTTATAGTCAAGGAAAAATTTTAACTACCAATACCCAACTAACTACATCAATGTATACACTTGCACGAAGAGCTGCCACTATATCTGCACTAGCAGGAATCGGCGGTGCCGGATACTACTTTTTAAGTGGTAGAGATTGTCGAGCCGGTTATCTGAAGCACGTCATGATGCCAGCTGCACGTTTTTTGGTAAATGGCGAAAACTCTCATATTCTCACAGTCGAAGCCTTCAAGTACCCTTCTTTGGCACCCAAGGAACCTACAAATTGGGACAAGTCTAATGACCCATCTGGTTTGTGCGAGGTAACACTGTTCAAGCACACCGCGAACCCTAAAATCAAACCTATTGTTTTGCAAAACCCAATAGGAATCGCAGCTGGATTTGATAAAAATGCGCAAGCCATGGATACTTTATATAACCTTGGGTTTGCCTACGTCGAAGTTGGAACTGTGACACCATTACCCCAGCCTGGTAACCCGAAACCTCGAGTTTTTCGATTAACCAAAGACTCGGCTGTAATCAACCGATACGGTTTCAACTCTGATGGCCATCTAGATGTCCTTGCTAACTTGACAAAGAGAGAATCCAAGCTTCCTCACGACGCTACTAATTTTGCTGGTTTACAAAAACATGCTTTGGCTGTCAACCTCGGAAAAAACAAAACTGGAGACGAAATTGAAGATTTCGTCAGAGGTGTCGAGACTTTTGGTCCTCACGCAGACGTTTTGGTCATCAACGTGTCGAGTCCAAACACCCCTGGTCTTAGAGACCTTCAAAGCGAGAAAAAGCTTACTACATTATTGAAGACTGTTGTTTCAAAAAGAGATAGTTTGCATTTAGACCAGCTCCCTCCTATTGTTGTTAAAATTGCACCCGACTTGACTGCCCCAGAAATTGTCAGTATCGCCTCTGCTGTTAAAGACAGTAAAGTTGATGGTGTCATTGTTTCCAATACTACAATCCAAAGACCTGAGACTCTTAAATCCAGCAAAAGCGTGGTTGAACAAACCGGTGGCTTGTCGGGTCCTCCAGTCAAGCCTTACTCCATCCAAGCACTGAAGCTTTTGAGAAAAGAGCTTGGAAAGGACATCACAATTATGGGATGCGGTGGTATTTCTTCTGGCCAAGATGCCTTGGACTTTGCAAGAGCTGGTGCTGATTGTGTTCAGCTCTACACTGCTCTTGTTTATCAGGGTCCTGGCGTTGGTTGTGAAGTCAAAGATGAAATCATCAAGAACCTCAATGGAAAGAAGTGGTCAGACATTGTTGGAACCGAGTTGTAAAAACAGAATATCATATAACCAAAAATGAAATAATAAAAACAATAATGAAAACGTTACAGACTTTTGAAAAATCACTCATTTTTTCGAAATAAATACTTGTATTATATTTGATATGCCAATGGTACATGTTGGCTAAGCAACATTTATCGATTATTTCTTCCTTCAGTGAGCAATTCGTGTTCAACCAATTCTTCGTTATCTGAATCAATATCCAAATCCAAATCATCTTCACCATCGCTTCCCAGCTCCAGGTTTTCATAAGATGCCGAGTCCAAGCCCTCGGCTCGCTCAATAGTGCGAACATAAATGGTGTAAGCTGTGGCAACCGAAAACCCACCTGCCAAGGCGATTGAAATCAAGTCGACTATTTTGGTAGCGGTGTCCTTTTCGTGGCCAAGTTTCACTAGCCTGTCGCCTACAAACACATGAATGAAAAGTTTTGGAGATGTTGCCAAGGTTGTGAGAAAAAAAGATTTAGCAGAAACTGTAGGAATCGATGCAAGAGCACCATTAGAAAGTGAGTAAGGTAATGGGCAAAGTCTGATCATGGCAAGCAAAACAAAGCTGTCGTTTTCCAATGTTTTTGCCAATGCCGCAAACTTTTTGTTGGACTGTGCCAATCTGGTTGCAAAGCCTGAAAGCAGGTATCTAAAAGTCAAGAAGGAGCATGTGGATCCAAACAGAGTTCCACAAGCCAATAGGGGCCATCCACCAGGGAATCCGTACATCATTCCACAAAGCGTCGCCAGCGTGGAATAGCCAATCAATGGAGGGAAAGAAATGACGGTAATCAAGAAAAACATGAGGTATGGACCACCTTTCATGCTCTTCCAAGCTTCTGCGAAAGCGACGAGAAGCTCCAAGATTCGCTCACGAAACACTAAAAACATGACTGCAACACCACAAAAACCCATACCGAGAATTGCAAGAATGATGCGCTTGGGAATAGATAAGCCAAAGTAAAAAGACCAAGCCCGTGATGCGACTGTTTGAGCAGCAATCTGGATATCATTGTATACTCTTTTTAGGCCCGATTGTGGGTAAGAGGATCTAGCTGAATTAGATGAAAATGTGCTATGGCTAGAAGAAACCTGCTGGTACTGTCTGCTGTTTGCAGGTTGCGGATCGTTGTCTAAAGAGATGGGCATTTTTTATAGTTGGGTGTTTTTTGTTTTGTTTTGATAAAGGTGGTATCTTTTGAGTGGAATGTAATACTTCTATACAAACGGTTATCACAAATAAATAATGAAAACTTAGATGTGATTGGAAAATGATTTTTTTTTCTTTTTTTTTTTGAATAAACTAATAGATTAATGCTATTGGTGATGGTCTTGGTCGATAAGCCAAGTGTTAATTAAGGGGTAGAAGACAAATTGAAAAGTCTCAGCTTGGGCAATGATTATGAGCGTGTGAATCCAAATATTCGAATCAGATAAACAAATACCAGTCAAGTAAGAAACAGGACGAACTAAACAAAATATGAAAAGTATTAAAGATTCAATGTCTAGTGTATTTGTAGATATCTGAAACTGATTGTTTTCGGAGTTTATGGCAAGAAGAAGAAAAGGTGAAACGGGGATACTGGCAAAAAGAGAACTATGGGTATTGTGGTAGGGGCTGAGCTAGATTTCGCTGATTTCTCAACGTCAGAGTACAGGGTGAACGGCTAGTACTAATACTAACAAAAAAAAAAAAAAAAAAAAAAAAAAAAAAAAAATATATATATATATATATATATATATATTTATATATATTTAGTGAACTTCCAGCTTTGGCCTGTGAAAAGAAAAAAAAAATTAAAAAAGGAGATGGAGGCTTGAAATAGAAACCTTGTAGGATCTAATTTGTGGGTATATATTAGTGATCATCAGGGATTTGCGATTTTGGAATGATCAAGCTTAAAAGGTGCTGAAGTTATCGAATCTGTTCGCTTAAAATGGTTGTTTGGAAATCGCTCTTGAGCTACTGATAGAAGCTAAAATATTGACACAAATGGGTTTCAATATTAACTATTTGTTTATGAATTTGTTTCTCTTAATAAAGACAGATACAGTATATAAGCGCGGTTCAATTACTAGATAATCTAATGTTTTGTTGAATCTATGATATTGAAAATATAACTGAATCAAAAAAAGCACACTTACTGATGTACAAGCGAATCGCTCTTTCAAATTACGAATCTGCTAATAGTTAGGTTCAATCATTTCATTGTTCCTTACTTATTGATCAACTTTTTTTTTTCTTTTCTTTTTGTGTGATTTTCCTGTCAAGCAAAACCGTTAAAATAAAAAATAGGTCTAATCACGTTCTAAGAATTTCAAGAAAAATACCATCAAGATGAACTAAAAAGATTGATAATACTAAAAACGTTTCGGGATAATCTTAAATTTTATCTAAAATTTCAAATTATAATTTAGCACCAAATTTCATAATTTTTAAAAAAAGGCTCCATTGGCCAAAAGGTAAGGCATCTGCCTCCTAAGCAGAAGACTGCGGGTTCGAGTCCCGTGTGGAGTGTTTGAGAACATCTCATTTTTACTCCTACTTGATTATTGAACTTTTTGTCAAAAATTATGACTTTTTTTTTTTTTTTTTTTTTTTTTTTTTTTTTTTTTTTTTTTTTTTTTTTTTTTTTTTTAATAATTATTTTGTTTAAAATGTGATTTATTATAGTTTTAAAACTCTATAGTGATCCATCCTGGCCACGCTAACTCATCTCTTGCTAAATACCTCAGTCTGTCTAACAAAAACCGTTCAATTTTTCCAACATTTCGTAAAACAGGACCATTTCCTTCTCGATCTCCAATTTCAGATTCAATCTTGATATCCTTGATGATTTCAACCCGGTCCTTTCCTGACAGCGTTACTGGGTTTCCTTCGGCGTCTGCATCGCAAATAAAACTAAAATGAATCTTTTTGTCAATGTATGCCAATGCAGCAATTGAGTTGATTTCAAGACTGCACATGCTTAGTTTTAGCGGAAGGGAAACAAATTTAGGAGAAGGGTAATTCAGCAACAAGGTAGTTTCGATGCCGACTTTGATGTCGCCTTTGTACATGATATGGAGGTATAATTGGAGATCATTTTCAGATGCATTTGGATGAGCAGAAGTGGTATTATTGCCATGGTGATTGCTATTGTTGCTACGGTTTGAACCATTTGTGAGTGGATTGGCACTTGACGACGAAGATGATGCAATTGAGTTTGTTTGGGTTGAATTGGTTGTTGGTTGAGGACTGTGGCCGTTATTGACACCATTTGATATCTGTGAAGTGGTACGAGATAACGATCCTGAAAGAATTGACTGCATGTTTACCGAACTGTAAAGCGGCGATCTTATACCAGGCATTATATTTGACTGGAGAGGCGATGAAAGGTATTGTAGGTTTGTTGGCGAGTATAATCCTACACCAATTTGTTGGTGAGGCAACGAGGTATTGATCTGGCCTAGAGTTTCCGGTGTTTGCGTCAAGTTTTCGCCTCCAGCTCCAGAAGGTGTATATATTGGTGCATTGGTAGAGGATGAATCGTAAGCTGGAGGTGGAAAACTAGTGGAATCGGTATCAGAGGCATTTGAAGATGGCAGAACATTAGAATCTGCCTCACTAGCGTTGTCGTCAAGTTCGTCATCGGAGTAAAACTCGGGAAACGGGTCAGTGATTCTTTGAATGACGATATCAGGAGCTACTTCACCAAGATCAAATGAAGTCACTGAAATGGATTTCAGGTATGATGGCAATGCCATTTCTTGAAATCGCTGATCTAAGAACTGGCGAATAGTCTCGGATAATTGATCTCCGCTGTCTTCTGTGAGTTTTTCCCAGTTGATTTCAATTGACATGGTTATTAGTTGAAAGATGAGTGATGAGTGATGAAATAGCTATGTGTGTGTGAATATACATCACCCAAATATATAATTGTATATTGCACACAACTCAAGTCGTCGTCATACATTTATTAAACTTTACTACTATTTTCTCAATGTTGCTCACAAATCAGTGTTAGCAGATTTACACGTGATGTGTTACCCGGCCTCCAATCTATTTTTCGTTTTTTTGTTTTTTTGTTGAAATAAAAAATTTTCTGTACAAAGGAACCACTTTTTTTTTCTTCTTTTTACTTTCTAACCACCAAAGTTTTTGGCACGTCACTATCATCATCAATTATATTCACAATGGGCTTCACTGATCTTTCTACTCCTGCTGGTACGTTGATTGAGCTTTTTGTTTAAGGATTTGGTTGAATCGACCTGAATTGGTTTAAGGGGCTTTTTTCAAATGATTCTAATACCCAAAACAAGGGTTTTTTGTTGAATTGTTTACTTGTTCACATGTTTACTATTGAACCCTTGATATCCTTTTTACAATACCCTTGGTACATTCCTCTCATTCAACCATCATCAATAATATACGTTCCATCTCATCAAATCATGTTTCTAACATCTATCTATACAGGTCTCCAGAACCTTGAAAAGCACCTTGCTGACAAGTCTTACGTTGAGGGCTCTGCTGCCTCCCAGGCTGATGTTGCCGTTTTCAACGACATTGCTCCTTCTGCTGAGCAATACCCCAACATTGCCCGTTGGTTCAAGCACATTGCTTCTTACGTCCCTGAGTTCTCTACTCTCCCTGGTGACAAGAACGCTAAGGCCAGCACTGTCGGTGGTGCCGCCGCTGCTCCTGCTGCCGCTGATGAGGAAGACGATGATGATGTTGATCTCTTTGGCTCTGACGACGAAGAAGACGAGGAGGCTGAGAGAATCAAGGCTGAGCGTGTCGCTGAGTACAACAAGAGAAAGGCTGGTAAGCCTAAGGCTGCTGCCAAGTCCATGGTCACCCTTGAGGTCAAGCCTTGGGATGATGAGACTCCTCTTGAAGAGATGCTCAAGAGCGTCAAGTCCATTGAGATGGACGGTCTCCTTTGGGGTGCTTCCAAGTGGGTCCCTATTGGTTACGGTATCCAGAAGCTCCAGATCAACTGTGTCATTGAGGACGAAAAGGTCTCTCTTGACGAGCTCCAGGAGCAGATCCAGGAGATGGAAGACTACGTTCAGTCTACTGACGTTGCTGCCATGCAGAAGATCTAAGCGTTTTCTTTTGAATTTTTCATAGAAACCCTGTAATGTACAAATAAAACCCCTTGTAAAGAAAAAAAAAAAAAAAAAGAAACGATTTTTGTGTATTGTTTATATTGAAGTTTTGACAGTTGGGTCTGTATTAGTTGATGTATTGTTGAATAGGTGGTTTAATGTGTGTGGGTACCATGCTCCAGGTTCTATGCGTGTGGCTGGTACAAGGCGTTAATTTGCTGGTCAATGCCACTTTCAACATCTTCTTAGTAGACCAAATCGTCAACAAAGACTTTTATGGCTATTTGGATTTAACTTTTATAAAGTCAAAGTTATATCACAAAACAATAATTATATATGTTCTTGCTGTCTCTAGTTCTAGTAATTCATAACATCATACTTTAAACACGACTTTGAATATCAACTTTGAGCCGCCGCTACCGTTTTCAGAATTAGCCTGTGGTTTACTTTTTTTATTTTTATTTTTATTTTTATTTTTTCTTAGTTTATTTCTTTCAGTCCATCTTTCACATTTGTTTATTTCCCATCAATATTTCAAAACACAACCGAAAAAATCATCAAATCTTGACAACTTTAAATGTCTACCAATCACAAAACCGTGTTAGAAAAGGACTCGTCATTGAAATCATTGTCGTTGTTGGTTGATGGTATTGATGAACCTGGCGTCCAACAATTTGACAGTAATGATCCATCTTCTGAAACTACAAATTCAGCAATCTCAAAGCCGCATGTTTCAGATACTTTAGAAACTTTAGATAATTCAAACACCTTAAACATCATACCAAACGCGCAATTAGAACAGAAAAACGTGAAAACAGAAAACAAATCAATGGATTCTACACACAATAATACTAATAATTCGACAACAAAAGACAAAGGTTTGGCAATTGCTAATAGTGAGCATTCGATTGAACTCAAGACCTCTAATTATGACCCAGAAGCGATATTGACTAAAAGCTCAGCGTTCGAAAGTCTAGAGCAACGTTTTTTATCTAGCACAGATTCGTTGTCAAACACAAATGATGATAAATGTTCCCTAATGGCAGATAAAGTTGTCAAACCTGAAAAAGATACCAGCAAAAGTTTTTCCACAGACACCAAAAAAGACGTGCCGAAATCGTTTATCCCTCAGCCTTTTTTAGATTCGCCATCAAATGATTCAGAAGATTACAATTTGAAACATAAGCCAGGACCATTGAGCGACATTGATAATATTGGTTATATTAAATATAACGACGACATTGACAATGACACCACACCACAATTTCTTTCCGAACAAGTTGACTCTGACTCTTTGTCCATTATTAGCGGGATGGAGGGTCAAATGGCTGATTCAAACAAAGACGAGCACGCTGTGGTACTGAAAAATGTACCGAATACAAATGAAACAGATGAGAATGATGATAATCAATCTGTTGAAACAGACGAGATTAGCAAAGGCTCGGACCTGGTGCAATTGGAAATGAATGATGATTATGATGATGATGATTATAATTATGATAACCACAATAATACCAACGATTTTAAAAATACCCGCAGTGATTCCTCGTTATCTGATACCGATTATTTGTTGCATGAACTAGAGGAATTGAGCATTGAAAACGATTCAGAATTTGAGAAGCAACCAGAGACTACTGAATCTGAATCATCAAGTCAAATTGATTTAACTAAATTTCATTCTACAAGAGAATCTCCTTCCGTGTCAAAAGATGCAAATCACTCCAACAAAGACAAAACATTAAACTCTTCTTTCACATCTATATCTTCATTACCATCAAGTCAAAAAAGTATCTCAAGAAATGATACCAGCAACTCACGACTCCAACACTATCTAAAACAAGCCCGATCAGACAAAAATACCATACCACGAAGACCAAAAGAGGTTGAAAAGAAAGACTTTCTTGTAGAAAAAAGTTCTTCATTCAAAAGGGGAAGCTCTGTTGGTAGCAATAGTGTCAGAAGCAATTCTAGAATACAATACAACCCTCATAAAAAGACATTGGATGATGATGAATCAAGCTTGCAACGTGGAAGTGGCAAAGATAGTGATTCCCTTTTTGGGTCAAACCGGTTTATTGGAGAACTAGATAATGAATCGTTTGGTTACCAGCCTGTGGAATCTTTGAGTAAACCTAGGGCTGGTACGCTGGATTTTGAACCAGACCCTAAAAACCTTTCAACCAATTCTCCTTCAGTACCCCAAAAAGCGACAAAACACAACAAACCCAAGAAAGAAAATAATCAAGGACTCGATGGAAATACAAGTGATTTGGAAAGTATTGATGATTTGACAGATATGAGCTCAGGGTTTGGTGAAGAGAGTCCTTCTCATGACCAAACAAAACGACTTTTTTATAAAGCTTCAATGTACGATCTCAATTCCGGAACCAACCTGTTTTCCAAACCGAGTCCAGAAAGACTGGGAAGCAAGCATTTTGACGAGTCTTTAGCAGCAAACACGTCAAATATGAACAACAAGAACAATTTCGGCGGCGTCAAAGAAGAGACAGAAGCAATAGACTTTCTGCAAAAAGAAAACTTTCAATTGAAACTGCGGATTGTTGTTATGGAAGATCAGTCGTTTAAAAATTCAGAAGCTGGGGTTGCTGAACTGAAGAAGCAGTTGTCTATTTCGCAGGCTGCCAGGTTAGCGATCAAACATGAAAATGACAAATTGAGAAGGACGTTGAATTCGTTGAAAGAAACTCATGAAAGTGATTTTCGTAAAATTCAAGAAGAAAAAGAAAAAGAGATTCATCAGTTGCGAAAGGATTTGGAAACTTGTAAAAAATACTATGATGAATCACAACAGGAAAACGAAATGTTGAATGAATCGTTATTTCAAGCTGAAGATTTGATTACAGTAAGTATTGATCCTTTCTTTCTTTCTTTCTTTTTTTTTTTTAATTTATTAATTTTTTTAAGCAAGCCAAAACTAACCATATTTAGAACAATGAGGCAATAA
Organism: Magnusiomyces tetraspermus; assembly: GCA_030578715.1. Lineage (NCBI taxonomy): Eukaryota > Fungi > Ascomycota > Dipodascomycetes > Dipodascales > Dipodascaceae > Magnusiomyces > Magnusiomyces tetraspermus. Next base: position 2,980 of record JAKTYL010000030.1, on the reverse strand, counting down.
TTGATAGTATTAAAACTGATAACGCAGCCTTGATTCTTAAAAATGAGAATCTAGAGTTTCAATTGGAAAATGCTGACCAGCTCCAAGTCCAAAACAACAGTTTGAACGCGCTTGCCTCTAGACTTCAATCAGAAAACAATATGCTGCGAGCCCAAATAACTGAAGTTATTCAAAAAGACTTGTCTACAGCATTTCCTTCCCAAAGCACTGGTGCAACAGTGGCTGGCCAATTTGGTAATATTCAACGAGCTTTGTACTTACAAAACAGTACCAACAACTCTGCTGTGAACATACCCAGACCATCGTCTTCCACTCGTTCCAATAGTGTTCAAATGGACGGCAACAATGTTGACGCTTCGACTCTCGGCTCTGACAAAAACAGCTCGCTTTTCTCACACATGTTGACCCAGATTCAAATTGCTGCGTCCGACATTTCCCAAAAGTATCGCGATGTTAAAGCTGAGAATGAGAAGCTGCGGGTCAGGCTGAATCAGTTTGTGGAAGCACTTAAAGAGGAACGGCTGTACAATGAGGAACTGAGTGCTGAGGGAAATGAGAAAGCTGGGCAAATGTCGCAAGTGATTGCAGAAAAAGAACAGCAGCTGGCGGAAAGCCAAGAGTACCTTGAAGAACTTTCTGAAGAGCTGGAAAAAGTAAAGTTGGAAGCAGAAGAAGCAAGGCAGCGGCATGAAGCGGATATTGAAGAACTTTTGCAAGAAAAACAAGACAGCTACGATGCTTTGGAACGCGAGTATGTCATGCTACAAACGGAACTGCAGGAAGTTACTGTTGACATTGACGAGATCCAAGCCAAACTCAGCGAAAAGGATGAAAAGCTTGAACAGCTGGAGATTGAGTACATGAAAGCTGACGAAAGCCTGATGGCTGCAGCTGAGGAAATTGAAAACTTGCGATCAGAAATCAGCATTCTTTTAGAAAAGCAACAAAGCGACTACGAAGACATTTCTGACGGAAGCAATCCATTTTACTCCATCAGCAAAGAAGAGGCTCGCGAGCTTCTTTTCAACGTGCTTCGCCAGGTGCAAAACTCAAGTTCTGAACTAAGCGGTGGTGATGTCCCCTCTTTTGTGGCGCTACCCGAAAGTCTGGCAAACATTTTGGATGAGTATAAGCAACTACGAATGCTTTCTTCACAAATGGAAGAGTCAAACGAGCAAACTGAAGAATTGATCACGCTGCTTGATGAAAAAGAAAAGCTGGTGAACAAACTTGACGAAAAAGTTGAAAGTTTACGCAAGAATCTCAAAGAAAGAGATGAAGAAATTGAGCAATTAAAGCAGCAGCAACAAGGAAACGGAGACGGTTGTGGTAAGTATGAGCAATCCAGCGACGCACTGATTGCAACAGAAATAGAAGATTTACGCCTACAATTGGAACAGCTTCAAAACGAGGAACAAATTCTACGTGAAGAAAACGATGTTTTGCACAATGACTTGGAAAACGTGCTGAAGCAAAAGGAAGATTTTGAAAATGGAAACGTTGTGTCGTTGCAGGAGTACCAGCAGCTGCAGCAAGAGTTTGAACAGATTGTGGAAAAGTTTCAGGAACTAGAGGAGCTTGAAGAGCTTGGAGGCGGGCTGGAGAAGGGAAGCAGCGGGGAAGAAGCAGGAGGGAAAAGCGAGGAAAGTGACGCCAGAAGGAAGATGGAAAAACTTGAGCACGAAAAAAAAGAGCTGCAAAGAAAAGTTGAAGAGTTGCAGAAGGTTACCGAAAAACGTCCAAGTGAAGGTGAGCAACAGTCGAATGATGAAAAGGAAGGTTATTATGATAATGAGAGCAGTTTTGATTCGGGCCACGCCATTGGTGCCATTACAAGAAGCTTAGAAAGCCTTTCTACGGAGGAGTCTCAAAAAGGTTCTACAGGCAAAGGTCTGGCTTTTACAGACAATGACGAAGGTGATAATAAAAATGATACCACTCCTACTCATATTCATACGCCCAATCATGCCCTTATCCACACCCCTGTTTCTCCTAATCCCGTTACCAAACACCGCCCCCAATCTAAATCCAAATCACTACCGCTCACTGTTCCTTCTCCGGGGCTGTCAGCACAAGGCCTGAAAATCAGAAAAGTCAAAAGAGTGAGTAGCATTTCCAGTATTGCTAGCGTTGGGAGTGTTGCTAGTATGACTAGTATGACTAGCGTTTCAAGCAACAGAAGTAGCGTGAAAAAGCAGCAGCAAGAGCGCGGTAAATTTTAAGAGAAAAAAAAAAAAAAAAAAAAAAAAGAGTTTTATAAAGAAATGGTTTTGAAGTGGTGCTTATCACAATCACCTGGACGAATGGAATAAAGTCAAGCTTGGAACTCTATAATTATAGTTATTCTTATCTATATTGAAGCTTTACAATAATGTTTTACAGATCATGATGGTTTTTGAAATTGATAATAAAAATGCATACGGCCATTATCTACACTTTGTTCCACACAACCTTTCTTCTGTCAACACTTTGTTTTGTATCCAACGATTCTTTCAACTACAACAAACAAAACTTTGATACTTACCTCCCTCCCCCCTAGTCAATTCCTCTCTGTGTGTATTCCCTATCGTTTGAAGAGCCAGCATATGATGGTGGTGGGGGGTGTAAATGTCTCAGTCCAGGAAAAATCGGAAAAATGAAAACGAAAAGAGATATATATATATATATATATAATAGACGGAAATTGGACGAAATACGAAAAAGACACAAGAAGAAGGACGTACAACAAAAGTATACGGAACCTGAAATTTTTTGCTTGTTTTATTGGTGTGTGTGGTGTGTGGGGGGAGGAGGAGGAGGAGGAGCAGTTGTTATGAATCGTCAATTCTTGATCCTGTACTACTATTTTTTGTTTCTCTTTCTGCCAGAGCTAAGAAAAGAGTATGAAGAGATGGAATGGTTTAAGCCAAAAACAAAAAACAACCAAAATCTAAGTCAATCTTTAATCTTTTCATTTTTTTTTGTTTTTTTTTTTTTTTTT
>JAKTYL010000029.1:191054-218649 GCA_030578715.1 Magnusiomyces tetraspermus | reverse complement strand
TTTCGGGGACACCAGACTTTTGAGCGAAGAACTCGTAAGCAGTCTTGTAAGCAGCCTGGTAAGCCTCGGGAAGATCAAGAACGAGAACAGGTTCATCAATCTGGACATTCTTGACACCGGCAGCACCAAGCTTCTGGAGAAGCTCAGCGTAGACGGGGAGAAGCTTAGGAAGAAGAGTAATGAGGTCAAGGTCAAGAGAGTCCTTGTCAGCCTTACCGAGGAAGAGGTATGAGATGGGACCAAGAAGAACAGGTCTAGTCTCAACACCAAGAGCCTTAGCCTCGAGGTACTCATCAACAGGCTTCTGACCATTGAGCTTGAACTCAGTGGAGTGAGAGAAAGTGGGTCTGACGTAGTGGTAGTTGGAATCGAACCACTTGACCATTTCAAGAGCAGGAACGTCAACAGCAGGGGAAGACTCAGTAGCAGGACGCTGGAGACCACGGCCCATAGCAAAAAGAGTATCAATAGCAGGAAGCTGGTACTTGGTGTAACGCTCGGGAACAGCGTTCAAAAGAAGAGAAAGATCAAGAACCTGATCGTAGAAAGAAAAGTCGTTGGAAGCGATGATATCAACACCAGCATCCTTTTGGAGTTTCCAGTTGTGGGCACGGATATCCTTGCCGACCTTGAAAAGATCGTCAGCAGAAATCTTACCAGTCCAGTAAGCCTCAGTGGCCTTCTTGAGCTCACGCTGAGCACCAATTCTGGGGAAACCAAGAACAGAAGATAAAACCATTGTTAATAAAAGAAAAAAAGGTAGTAGGAGATTGAGAAGAGGGAAGGGGGTTAAAGAAGAAAAAAAGTATGAAAAAGCAGGAATTACAAGTCTTTTTATACTAAAAGTCAATTGAACGGTTCAAGAGACTTCGCAAATTTTCATTGATCAACTGTCCAGTTAGATTAAGATACTATGCGCACACATACATATTTACACAGAATGAGTCTAAGATTGTTATCACATGAAATTTCAACGAGTGAGCCTAGTAATCAAGCGCAATTATAATTGGCCAATTACAGTTGGTTTTCTACCGTTGTGGCTTAACAGTGGCACGTATTTTTCACATCACGTGTATTTGGCTCATTTGCCACACTTTATCGGTCCTTTTTTTGTACTACATATACACAAAGGGTGGCTGGTGATTGGCTAAACTATTTGTTCGTTGTTGTTTGATGCATGGTGATAGTATATTGTACATAAAAAAAATACAAAAATCGGGTTCGATGTGTAATTGCAAGATAAAAAGACAGGTGGCTCAACAATTTCAGAACGCAAAAATGAAAAATAAAATAAAAAAAATACAAAAAGGGATGTGAATAAATAAAAAGAGGATTCCGGATTGCCTGATATTCAACTCATGTTAACTCATACTAAACAATCCTAAACTCATACTAAACTTCATATAATTTAGCAAGTTCCGCCACCATTTTGCCACGTTTAGTAGAGACTGAGATTGATTTCAAAGCTGCCGGTTTTTCATTGAGATTTGACATTGACTTTCTTTCGTTCAACATGACGCTGGATCGATCACTACCACTATCACTTTTAAAAGCCATTGAGACCGACTTTCGTAAAGGAGGTGGTGGAGGTGGCGACGTTGTTGCTGAAGAAGAAGCAGATGATGAAGATGATGTGACAGGAGTTTGTACTTTGTTGTTTGCCGAGTTGGAGTTGAAATTTGAGCTTGAGGTTGGAAGAAAGTCGTCGCTTTTACTTGCTGACCTGCCAGTTGAATCTGTCACATACGAATAAGATGCTAATCCTCCGGCATTTAATGATTGTGCTGAAGAAAGAGATGTGGTGGATGAGTTTTGAGATGTAAATGATGTAGGTAAAGGTTTATGGAACCCAGGTGGTAGTGTTTCAAAAGATGAGCGTGCACTGCCAATTGGTAAGATTTTAGAATGTCGGCCAGACGAACTTCTACTAGAAATCTTTGTTGCAATTGTTGTTGTTTTTGTTACATTCTCTCCATCCGAGTCAGACGACGAAGAAGAAAAATCTGAATCAACTGATCTGACTATTTCAGGCCAAAAGTCAATTAGATTTTTCGTAAATCGAACTGCAACTGTCAGCTTTTCTTTGCTTGAAGCATAACGGCCAATGAAACAAGGTGCAAGATCTAACGAAATAGTTTTGATCGACTGGTATGTACGAGATGAGTTTTTAATGACTGAAAGAACAACGGGTATCAAATCTTTAAGAAGTTTCTGCGTTGTTTCGGGCAAAGATAAAAAGACTTGACAAATGTAATCCGGGGAGTCTTTAATAGGCAGTGGAATGTATTTGATGGGAATTAATGGGTTTGGCAGTTCTTGTAGGTAAAGCTTAAGTAAAGATGCAACAACGTGTGGACTAAACAGGAAAGTTAGAAAGGGTAAAAGTAAACAATAATTTTTTTTTAAATATTTCAGCATAAACTTACCCATAATCATCCAAATCTAAAATCTGCTCTCTATCGTAACAGTCTCTCAAAACATACAGTAAGTCTTTATTTTCTTCATCTTGAAATATGTTTTTCGTGGTTGAGCCTGTGACTTGCAGGTAGTTGATACACTGTTTCCACATATTGGGGTATAGTACTCGGTGTCCTTTTTTTCTCAATGGAACGCCAAATATTGGTAGATGGTGCCTAGGAACAGTGATTGACGGCTCAGCTTTTAAGTTGTGAATATAGACTTCTGGCCAAATGTTGATGAGAGTAATGTCTATATGCTTTGCCAACTGGCTGATGCTAGAAACTAAATCATTATTAGATTTTAATTCATTTCGTAATCAACCTTCGATCCAAAATATTACAAGCCAAAAACATACCATGAATGATCTTTTTCTTGAATTTATTTGAAATAACACCGCGAAACATTTCAGTAACTGCTCTGACCCACCAGCTTTCATGGGCAATGTACACCTTTTCAACACGTTTCTTCACTTGCCGGTCCAGCATGTTGTATATTTTAGAAATCCAAGACCATGATGGCTTATTCGGCGCACCACATGCAAAAAATACCAATACATAAGGGTCGGTTGGTAGTAAGCTTATGAGTTTCGTCATAAGTTCTGGGGTATAATCTTCAGGAGCTTTCGGAAACGCGGTAGAATTCATTACTACCAGGGGTAAGCGTGTAGAAGGATCAAATGTTTGAGACCTATAAACAATCCCTTTACAGAGATTGTCCAAATCCTCATTAGAATATGAGGACATGATGAATTTGAAACTATAGTACAAAAATAGAGCCGCAAATAAAAAATATCTTCAGGGGAGAAGAACTGTAAAGATTTTGCCTGAATTTCACAAATGCTGTCAGTATTTCAACAAAGCTAACCCCTTTAAGGGTTGTGTGAACCCAAGCCGAAAAAAAAAAAGCGTAAACATGTTACAAAAAATATACACGTGACCCAATACCAAGTTGAACACTTGTAATAATCTATACACATGTATATTAAACCATAATGTTCACTCTCACAATATATTTATAAATTAATGCCAACATGGTCATTCCAAGTCTAACACCGGTTCATTTTTCTTCGACAAGATTAGATAATCTTCCTGCCAATGTCTTGGGCTCTGTGCTGTTCTTTTTGCCAATCAACGATATAGCCACGTTATCACAAGTCAACAAGAAATTTTGCCGGTTGATCAACAACAATGATCAGATATGGGCCCAGAGGCTTGAAAACATGGGTCTTTGGCAGAAAGGCTTGAATGGACAAAGTTCTCAAGAGCAAGATGTTTCTGATTTGTTCAAATCTTCATATAAAGCTAACTCATCAAATCCCCGATCCGAATTTATCAAAATTTACAAAACCCTCCAGCCTTTGTACTTGGATCTTTTACGTTCGGGCACCCACACAGAGCCACTTATTTTCCGACTTTATCAAGATCCTACTGACCAAGCACGAATTCTCTCCGAACTAAAAAGGTTTTCACAATGCGATCCTGCACAAGACTCGTTTGAAGAAAACGTGGAAAACTTTAATGCTGTTTATGAGACATTTGAAAACGCTGCGCTTTCCGAGTTTGAGTTTGGCTACGATAGCCACGATATTACTGGCAAAGTCTCCAAGTATGCCAAAGTATTGGTCAAACTGAATGGCGGAGCTTCATGTGTACAACTGTTCACTCAGAAGCACAATCTGGTTGCAGACAGCTTCACCAACCCTTCAGATATGATTGATCCTGAGACCAAGACACTGAAAAACGAAAACATGCAAGCCGCATTAAAAGTGTTGGCAGAATCAATTAACAATGAATCCCAAACGATTGACAAGCTTTTTCCTCCAAGCATACCCGTTTTGTTACCGCTGTGCTCGCACGTTATCGAAGACAATATTATTGAACTGTTTAACGAGATTATCTTCATTACCCAAAACAACAATGACGACGTTTATAGTTACTTGGAAACAGTTCCATATCTGTATGTCCACATGATGCGCTTTATCAATGATCTGAAACCAAGCGTCAATTCAGGCTCGGACTTTCGACAAGTTTTAAAACAACACTTTTTAAGCATGTACAGTGCGCATGTGGACCAATACCTTGACGACGAATACCAAGAGTTTGCCAATTATTCTGCGGGCGAGATGAAGAAATGGACAGAAGAGGTTGCCAAACAGGATTTAGAGATAGAAACATTTTTGCTCAGCAACGTTACGAAAGAGAAGGATAAAAAGGACATTCTTACTTCTTTTAAGCGAGTTTTGATGAAGCCCGTATCAGTTATACCATTTGGAAGCATTACCAGCAGCACAGGGTCGAAATCTGGAGTCAGCTCGTCAACAGCGTCAGGAACAGGGACGCCAACAGCCAGGTTTGACACTTCGGTGCCATTGCCGACTACAGAGCTGGACGCAAAAGCAGCAGTAATGAAAAACAAATTGGAAGGCATTAGTGCACTGTTTTCACTAGAACTGACGCTCAATACGATGCGGCATGGCCGAGACGCTGTTGAAAGAACTCGCAAGTTTATCAGCGCCGGTGGTCAACTTGGTGAAAAAGCGCGTGGAAAGTGTGAAGATATTTTTGTCAAGCTTGTTCGAGCGGTTGGCGGTGTTCATGTAAAAGACGGTTTCGAAAAGGCGATGGATACTTTGAAAAGATACGACGTCAAGACGCTGAGAAAAGTCAACGTTGAAAAAGACGGAACTCCTACAGTTCAACCGCTGGCAATTTTTGCTGAACTGGTGAACATCGGTGACCTGATTCAACAAATGATTCATGTGTTTTACGAAGAAGAGCTTGCAGTGCCAGGGTATGTTGACCGACTTTCATTTATTTCGCCAGCCAACCGAGAAAAGAAAAAGTTTGAAAAGATGCTTGATTCGTACGTTGCTAATGGAATGAACCGCGGAATCGATGTGCTAATGGAACAAATTGATTACGTTTTACTTACTGAGCAGCTAGGAACTGATTTCAACCCAGTAAAGGCCAGTCTCGATATCTCACCTACAAAAGCTGCGACTGATGTCGTTTCGTTACTGGACAACCATGTCAATTTACTTTCAGGATCAACGGAAAAGTCAATTGTTGACGTTTTTCAACAAGAAGTTGCTGTTCGGTTTTTTGGATCATTGTCAAAGCACATAAAACGTCAAATAATTAGTGTTGATGGATCAGTTCGGTTACTCAGTGACTTGAATCTATACTACAATTTCATCCTTTCACTCAAGCAGCGGCCAGTGATTCCATACTTCATGGCATTAAAAGAGATTGGTCAACTGTTTTTGATTGATGGAAAAGATGCCAAAGCTATTGGACAAATGCTGAGTGACATGTCAAGATTTAATGGAATTTTCCAGCCTGAAGAAGTGTTTGAGTTTGCTCAACGACGAGAAGATTGGTTGCGAGTACGAAAAGAGGTTGAAAAAGTCATGTATGGATTTGGAATGTCAGATTGTGTTGTTGTGTGATTTTTGTTTTTTGTTTTTTGTTTAGATTTAGATAATAAATTTTGTATTTTGAAATCTGGATCATTTGACATTTGACAGTTGACAGTTGACATTCAATTCTCCAAACTGCCAAATCAAGCAAAGAATATTATTTTTGTTTATGTTTCGAGAGTTTGTGTATATAATACACCACATGTTTACAAACCTTTTTTGAAGAACCTTCCAAAAAAAACTATCAAAAATCACTCCCAAAGCTCATTCTTTAATTCTTTTGCTAAGTATTCTTAGTTTAATAAAACTTTTTTAATATAGCAAACAATAAAAGAAAACAGTAGTCGTAAATAAAGAGGCTGGGCTACGAATCAAAAGAATTAAAAATTAAAGCAAATTAGTTAAGTGCGCGGCTGGCTCCAATAATACGCTAAACATGGAGAGGCTTTTCAGCCGTGCAGACTATGGCTGTCCACTTCGTTATCAACAAGAAATATTTTCATAACATTTCCACTCTTTTTCTTCCTCAACACTCTTTTTTCATTTTTGATTTTTCTTTTCAGGCCAATTTTTGTTTATTCATTTCTTTTTTGTTTTTTAATATGGGCTATCGCGTGTGGTCTGTCACTGCGCTTTCAGCCATCTTGTTAATAGCTTTTGCTCTTCAGCTTGTTTCTGTTCTTTCTGTTCCAATCACGCAATCCATCACCCTGTGCACGTATGGCGGGATTCAGTTTGGCGTTTTTGGATATTGTGATACCAAAACCAACACCTGTTCTTCAGTCCGGATTGGATATGGAGATGTCACTGCTGTAGATGGTTTTTCTTTACCGTCTAATGCTCGTCACACTTTGTCCTCACTTTTGATTGTTCACGCTGTGGCAGCTGGTTTGACGCTTATTCTCTTGTTGTTTACACTGTTGGCACATTTCCCACGCTTCAGATCGTCTTCTGGATACCTTTTGTTTATCCTTATTTTCTCTTTGCCATGTTTCTTGGTCTCACTATTAGCTTTTTTGGTTGATATTCTTCTTTTTGTTCCTCATCTTGATTGGGGTGGATGGATTGTTCTTGGTTCTACGGTCTTGATTGCTATTTTTGGTGTTTTTTTGTGTGTACTACGTCGTACAGCATCATCCAGAAACACTATGGAACACCAGAAACTTGACAACTCTGAATTACAACCTTTTGGCCAATATGACAATGCGTTTTCTGGCGGAGTTTCATACAAACCAACAACGAACTCCGGTGATCTCATATTTGCAAATTCAGTCGACGGTTATAAATCGTTAAACGCTCTTCCTCTGATGAACGATCCCAAATTTGAGAAAAGAAACGTAGTGTCGTCGCACTACTCAATAGGTACTGAAGAAAATGCACCGTTAACAAGCCATGCGCAAAACAGACCTGTTTCTGAATTCTTTGAGCCTCCAAACATTCACAGCCAATATAATCAACGAAGAACACCTTCCCCTAGTAGAGATCATATTGACGAAAACCAAAGTAGAGATGAGATGTATATGAATATGAATGCACCTGTTGAATACTCACAGCCAGAGTATCAAATACATACTGACCACCCTTCAAACCAGCCTCAATACACAAACTACCCAGAGCCATACCATGATCAACCACCGCTCAACAACGACTTGAGTCAGTACGGATCAGCACCAAATTTTAATCAAGCCAATCGACCACCCAGTATGATTTCTGCTATCGTCCCTGCAGGAACTTATTTGTCGCCCCAGCCACAGCCTACTGACCATTTTGATCAATACCAAAATGTGCATGAGCAAGATCTTCACGCTGCTGGTCATGTCAGTACCGAATACCACCCCAAAAACCAGTCAAATGTAAATTCAAGTGCAAATTCCGCTTATGCTTCCTCAAATGCACCATCGCATCCTCACTCTTTACAGCCAATTCCTCCACAACACCGAAACTATCCAAACTCTGCACGCAGTGGTATTGGTGGTCAGAATAACTCTGCACAAAACTTCAATAGACAGCCAACTATTGATGAATCAAGAGAGCCATCGGTGCCCTCGTCATCGTCTCATTTTGTAGATTTCCAACTTTCACAGGCACCACAACAGCAGTATCCCCAATCACAACTGCAACAACACTACCCGCAGGCACAACAAAACTATCCACAACCTGCCATTAGTGAGCATGGCGGATCTGCTGGTGGTGCAACTTCTACACCAAGTTTTGACCAAGGCTTGTCCAACAACTACAAAATGCCTTCAAAAACTACCTATTCTTCATCACAAGTGAGCGATTTGTCGAATAGTAGTAATTACAATTTACCAAGCCAAAACAGTCAACAACAAAATCAAAATCAAAGTTATCAGAACCGAAACTTCCAAAACCAAAATCATCAGAATCAAGGCCCATCAAAGAGCTCCAAACGACAAGACATTTTGCTTCAATCCAATCCAGATTTCCAAATCGCCAGCAGACCACGAAATGGCCGCGGTGGTGCTGGCGCAAATGGAAAGAAAAGCAAGGCGTTTGCTGCATCTGCGTTGAATGAAATTGGAGGTGGTGCTGGGCCTTACGGAATTTCTGGAAAGGGATTCTGATCTTTTGTTTTTTTATTCATCTTGTAAATTTTTATTGATTTTTTTTCCCCGTTTTTATTTTTTGTCTAGTTTTGTTTTTCTTGCCTTTGGTATTTTGTTTAATTAGTTTTTATATTCAACTATTGATATTAAAAATTTTATCCAGCTTGAAAATAATCAGCAAAAGTCGTTGTACTTGCCTCAGGAGAAGCACGTAGCACATTCATTTCTATTCAATATTTACTTTTGAATTAGCCCGATTGATTTTTTTAAAAAAAATAGTATAGACTCGGGTTACTTGTTTTTTTCAATGATTTATAACTGGAGAAGAAAATAGTTGGACAACAAAAAAAGCTGCAACAGAATTTCATCAAAAGCCTTCAACAGTAAGTTTTTCAATATTTTGGGCCTTAACAATTCCAAACTAGATAGTTATTTTTGTTTTGTTTCTTGTTGTTTCCTTTTAACCAAGATTTTTGTCCCTCAATTTCGGCTTTAACAATCTCACTTTTGGTTTTCTCACTTCTTGTAAAAAAAAGGTATGATAAGGTCTGCATCAGTTATTTGAATAAAAAGCAAAGGAATGGTATAAATTCAGAAAGTTATTAAAGATTAGCTCTGTAAAATGGAAAGCATTTGGGGTGTTATATATGTATATTTATTTCAGTTTTTGCATTTTCAAATGGTAACCCTAGATCGGAGTTTCGAGTTTGGTGGTTAATTGGGGCGATGTTAACGTCTGAGTAAATGAAAGACATATAGGTCGGAGTTTTTTTTGGACTTGTTCGCTTATATTTTTTAGTTGGTCAAACACCAATTTGATTTACAGAACCAAGTTTTTCCAAGCGGGTATCCTATTTTTCTCTCATATTCTTGTTAACTTCCCCAGCAAAAATTAGATATTGATTTTGTATAAAACCTCCTTGGGAAGAAGTCGACCTACATATGAAATACCAAATGGCGAAAGAGCAGTATCAGAAATATATGAGGAAAAGATGAAGACATTAAAACATATCAACAAAGAAACAATTCAGAAATGGCAACAGGAGTACCTCGGAGGGGATAAAGGAGTTTGGTACAGAAAAATTGCAGATACCGTGAAGGTAAACACTAAAGCTAGATTTCTCAAAATAGGAGAAGTACTAAGTACGTTAGTACAGATGGCCACGATCCTGAGACCGCGGAGTACATACTTAAAGAGTGCCCAAAATACTCCGAAGGGAGATATCAACTCAAAAAGTCCTCGGCAGACTTGGATACGAAGTTCCTATTAGGATACAAGAAAGGAATGCAGGCAACTGTGACCTTTTTGAAATCCATAATGGGATTATAAACCCTGAAGCCGGCAAAGAGAGTCAAGAGGATATGAATTAAATTGTATTCGGGCTAAACTCTGGCAAAGCCTAAGTTGATGAGGCAAGAAACGATCATGTCGGTTAGATCTTATTTGAGACGGAGCATGTGTTGAAAAGCCAGGAAGTACCGCTACCAAGTTTACATTTGGTGTAGTGTAGAAATTGTGTAACACATTCTATGACAAGTGAAGTCATATATCCAGTAGGTAGCTACGTCTATAAACAATAAAATTGATATTGAGTTTGAGATTTTTCACAAATTTATCGACTGGTCTTAAAAAACGATGTGCCTCCAGAACACCAAAATAATTGAGGTTTTGGCGTGAAATCAAAAAAAAAAAAAAAAAAAAAAAAAAAATGTATCTCTCAAAGTCCCGACTCCACAGTTTCAAAGTATCCCCATCTAAAGCCATTAACCCGAAACAGTGGCACGGCTGGTCCACAGTTGATTATTGCAGCACCAATAAATGCCTCTCTCTGGTACTTTAGTGGAAAGATTTAGACATTAGATTTGGTCTCTTTTAGTTTCTTTTCATGAAATGTGAGCTTATAGCAGTCATGATATATATATATTTAAGGTGAAGCTCTATGAAAGGGATTAGAACCAGACAATCTTTGTGAGTAAATATGATCAAAACTAGTTACACAGTGTTGGCTAGATCTTTTTAAATAGATCAGTCAAGTGTCGTTGAACTTTCTCTGTTTTAAAGTCATTGGGCATCTAATTTTGCTCCCAATTTAAGGGCTCTTCATTCAACTAGCCCTGCTATCAGACCAAGCATATATCGTAACTATACCTTTAACATACTACTTTGCTTTATTCACACAAACGCTTTGGTATCAAGCAGGCAGATATCATGTCTCTGGGTATTTTTTTTCGTTTTCTCATTGGGTTTGTTTATTTGATTTTTGAATCGAGTTCTCAATCACATGGGTGCATACGTATGCCCTTTACGTTGATTTGGAACAATAATATTTTGGTTTCAGAATTTTGAGAATTTCTTTCTTACCTTGGTTAAATACATAAATTCTTTTGGATCATGCTAAACCATGAAGCACTTTTAGGTATATTCTTTTTGTTATTGTTGATAGAATAGGAATCATTGTTATATTTTGAATATCAGAGATAGCCACCAAGTCTGTATACTAGAATTTTGCGAGCCAAAGATCAAAGCATGTTTGTCCAAATCAAACTACAAACTTTACGCCTTTACCATTATGATTTCTAACCCTGCAAGTCCCAATTCCAATTCTACTATTGCTTCGGAAATTTACTTTCTTTGCAATTGCTTGAACTCAAGCTATGACAGCTTCATTATAGCCAGTAATTGACTAGTTTTCCTTGTAACAAAGAATGCTTGTCGTTTAAATCTTTTTCAAAGAAATTCAAGGGGGTAAACAGATATGGCAAGACGTAGGTTAACCTACCATGGAGTACTGGTTTGGTTTTGAAAGAGTTTGAAGTTGACTCAGCTTGTCATTGATAAGCGTTTTCCTAATCGGCTAGAGAAACCCAGATTTTGAAAGAAGAAAGCTGCTCCCATATATATAAATATTTTTTCAGGTTAACCAACTTCTATCCTAAACTGAAAGAATTTGGACTTAATAATCTAAAATATTTAATCTCTTATTGAAAACCTGGAGAATGAAGGTGTGAATGAAGAAACTCGTACTCATGTCTATTTTTTACTCACTCTCAACTAAACCACCCAATCGTTTTGAAAAGTATGTATGTAAGTGTTGGGTACACAAATTTTTTTCAATGTTTGATACCACCACACGAATCAGCTTGAAAAATTGGTATTCTACACATATACAGAAAAAAAAATCAATCACCATGTTGTCTCGCATTTCATCAAGATCTCTTTTGCTGAGATCATCAACTACTAATTTTAGAGCGTCTACTCAATTCATAAGACTTCAGGCCTGCACATACTCGACAGCACACGTCTCCCACTCTTCTAGCACACCTCCCACTCCCACTCGCGAAACCGTCAAACCTTTAAATTCTCGTAAAACATACCTTGTCGATACTTACTCACGGCTTTTGAAAAACTCGCCAATCGTTTTGATAGTTTGCCATAACAATCTTTTGAAAGATGACGACAGAGCCTTGAGAGCACAAATAAAAACTGCTGGTGGTGAGCTTATTGTCACTAGAGCCAACTTGTTCAAAGTCGCACTTCGTGGCTTGGAACACAATGATCCCGCAAGTAAGGAAGCTCAAGGCTTGTACAAGAAGAATCAACACCCTATTTACCCATTGTTAAGTGGTCCTACCGGTATCATTTCATTCCCCGAGCTTGACCCCAAGGCTGTTGACAATGTCGTCAAAGCGGTTGAAAAGAGTAAAGGCAACTTGGTTCTTTTGGGTGCATACATTGATAAGAAGGTCTTTTCTGTTGAAGACGTCAATGCTTTCAAGACCCTTCCTACTCTTCCCGAAGTCAGATCTCAGCTTGTTGGTGTACTCAGTATTTTGGGAGGTGCTGGACTTGTGCAGACTTTGGAAGCATCAAGCAAAGTCTTGTATCTTACTATGGATGAAAGAAGAAAGCAGCTTGAGCCAGATACTGAATCCAATTCTGAACCTAAGTCTGAAGCTGAATCTTAACTTTTGAACCTTTTAATTTGTAAATATTTAAAGATAATAATAAACAAAAAATAAAATTGAATTACAACCATTACTAAACCTAATACTTTTCCAATTGTTTCAAAATAGGATCCGCACTTTCAACAAAACTCTTTATTGATGAATCTAGCTTCTCCAAATCCTCCTTTCTCTGTTTATTCTCAGCCAACAACTTGTTTTTCTTTTCCACCAATTTAGTTTTTGTCACAAACAGCTCCAATCGTCGTTTTTCTTCATCTTGTAGTCTTGCAATCATGAGCAAATGGTCATCTTTTATTTCTTGCAGTTTTGGGTCTTGTTGGTACAGTTCTTCCAAAGGAATTAAATCTAACGACTCGTGTTTTGATCTAAAGTCTCTGCATCGTCCAATCTCGCTCTTTAGATGCTTGTGTTGGTAGTAAATGTTTTGGATATCGAGCTGGATTTGATCAACCTCATCTTTCTCAGAAGATGTCCTAGCTTTAGCTTGATTGGTGATATTTTGAGCTTCCCAGTTGAGTTCACGAAGTCTGATGGTATTGACATAGATCTTTTTACGCAGTTCAGCCAGGTATGTGTCTTTATTTTGAGTGTTGCTATCGTTGTCAGCGCCTGTTGCCAAGGATTCATAGTGATCCAAAAGAGCCAAACACGCGGTCTTGACGTTTTCTAGGGTGTTTTTAGAGTCTCGGAAAGTATCATTTTGAGATAGTTCAGGGTCGGTCATTGTTGGAAAAAGAATGGCGGGTAAGAAAAGGTTTTTAAAGTGTGGGAATTAAGTAGGGTTATGTTTCTGAAACTCTTGGAAGCAAAACTCAAACCCTTGTCAAACTCCGCCAAATCTTTCAAATGTTTTCTCAAAACCCGCCTAAACTTTTTGTTTTTCATTTCCCTAATGACATCACTTTCACATGATCCACTAGCATAGGTCACGTGTGTCTCATTTTATATTTGTTCTTTAGCCATATTTTAATCCCAAAATACACTAGCAAGGACCATTTTGTATGTGTGTGTCACCCTTTTTTTCTACATTTTGTTTTCAAGAGTCTCTTTGTGTAGCTTTTCTATTTTTTGCCTTTTTTTCTACTCATGTTTTAAATTGTTTTATACTATTTTTATTATTGTTTTTTTACGCTCGAAAATGCCGTCGAAATGAGGTAAAAAGCGTTTTTTATTTATTTATTTCTTTTTTTTCTATTTCCAAAATTAAGCAATTAGTTATTAAAATCTAATTAAATGATTCCCAAACTCAAAATCAGAAATTTATTCAAGAAACGACCAAAAACGAAATGGCCGATTCATATTGGAATCAAGTGGCAGCTTTCGTTATTGGCCTGTTGTTCTGCTCTTTGTGCGCTAGGAGCTTTAGCAGTAGCAACAGTAAGTTTTTTTCTTTTATTACCTACTAATTTTATTAATTTAATACTAACATTCAAACTCAGAGTATCGTCAACCACTCCACCGTCTTAGACCTCCGTTCTGATCGTCTCAAAGTCGTTGCCCAACTCAAAGCCGCTCAAGTCACACAAGTTCTTTCACTCCTTGTTGGAGATGTCATTGTCCTCAGTTCTCGAAACTTTGTCAACTCCATCGTTACCGACTTTTACCGCACAGGCCTACTGCCAGACTTGTTGTCTGCTAACGATTTTCAAACTATGCTTCAAAGCACCGACAACACCGTCGCAGGCGCTGTTTACTCATATAATTTCACTGAAATCGTTTACCGCGTTGATAATCTCACCATTCCTACAAACGTCACTCTTCCAGCTTCGCTATTCCCACTCACCAACACAGTCACTCCAAATAGAGTGTCATATCTTGGTAACGGCAACAACATTGTAGCTGGCCCAACAATGATTGAAAATGCCATGTATGTATCTATTACCAGGGCTTTGACTATTCAAGGATCTGAAGACTTTTCGATTCCTGGCGACGTTCTTGGATACTTGACCATTGTGTGTAAAGCTTCTTCTTTGTTAAACGTCGTTCAAACAACCGATTTAGAAGACGGGAGCTTACTTTCAGTTATTAAACTCGATACAACTCTTCCTCGAAGAAACCTCACTTCTGCCAACCAGTATACGTTCAACTATACTTATGTTACTCCAAGCTTAATGTGTCCCAACTGTTTTAACCGAACTTTTGATTTGATTAAAGATTCACCCGAGTTTTATGCCCTTGTTAACGGCACAGCAGGTGCGATTATCGACTATAAGTTTCCTCGATACGGTATGGTTTCAACTGGTTATGCGCCTGTGAATATGGTTTCGCAGATCTGGGGTGTCGTTGTTTTCCAGCCCCATCGATATGTCTACGGGCCTATTGTCACCATTCAAAACATTTCCATCATCACTGTTTTTTCTATTGGTGCTGGTGTATGTGTAGTCACTTTGCTACTGTCTGGATGGGTATTACGACCAATTACTCGACTACAAGCTGCTACCGAACAGTCATACAGTGAGCCACATTCATCCACTGGTTTTTGGAAATTCCTCAACAAAATTAAAGCTTTTTTCTCAAGAAAGTCAACAAACCAAAACAACCAAAACAACATGAACAAATCTTCGTTTAACAAATCCGACATTACATTATCCGAACGAGGGTGGCTAGCTCATTATAAAGAAGAAATTCCCGAATTCAAGCTTCCTGAAAAAGTTGTTTCCCGCAAATACATTCGTGACGAACTCACTGAGCTAACTGAAACTTTTAACGACATGACAACTGAGCTCCGTAAACAGTACCGACATCTCGAAGAACGTGTCCAGGAACGCAAGAAGGAAATCAAAGACGCAAAGCTGCTCGCGGAAAGTGCAAATGAAGCTAAATCATTATTCATAGCCAACATTACTCACGAGCTGCGTACTCCTTTGAATGGTATTTTGGGTATGGCTTCTGTTGCGATGGAAGAAGATGATCCACAGAGTGTTCGAGACTCCCTCAAAGTCATTTTCAAGTCTGGCGAGTTGTTGCTGCGTTTGTTGACCGACTTGCTCAGTTTTTCCAAAAGCGAGGTTGATGCCGACAACATGAAACTGGAAATCAAAGGTTTTGAAATTTCAGAAGTAGTTTCACAGTTGCACGCCATTTTCGACGAAAGCAGCAAAAACTCAAAGATTGACTTTTCAATCTCGTTGACTAGTGAGTGGCTGTCGCAGTACGAGTTGAGTGGTGACGTGAATAGAATTCTACAAATTGTTATCAACTTGGTATCAAACAGTTTAAAGTTTACACCGCCGGGTGGATTTGTCAAAGTGATTATTTCAGCAGTTGATAATAATAATGAAGAAAATTGGGAGGAAAGCAATGAAAACAAAAACAGTAACGATAATAATAGCAAGACCGCTACCAGAAATCAAAATGAAAATGAAAACACAAACGAAAAGGAAATGTACATTGAATTACCCAAACCTTTACAAAACCCACACCCCGAAGATACAAACTTAGGCAGTGTAACTGTATCTTTTACAGTTTGCGATAGTGGATCCGGCATTGCACCACATCTGCAGTCGAGAGTTTTCGAGCCTTTTGTGCAAGGCGAGATTGGCGCCAAAGAAACGCGAAGCGGAGCTGGGCTTGGGTTATCTATTTGTCGCGAGCTGGCAACGCTTATGCGTGGCACTATTGATTTGGAAAGCGAGGTAGGTGTTGGCTCTTGTTTCACGTTCACGTTGCCAATGGAGTACACCAACATGTCGGATAACTGTGGAAGCAAGTACAACAGTCTGCTATGGAAGCTCAAGGATGATGATATTGGCATCAACTCGTTAGAGGCGTTAAATTTCGATGTGTCAAAACAGGCAGGTGGTGTTGAAGCAGCGAATAATGGCGGTGACGATAAAGATGGGAATGGTGATGGTAGCGGAAGTAATATTAATGGTAATAGCAGTAACGGGTCTAGTCGAAAAGTTTCTGAAGAATCTACAAAAATCGAGGCTAGAGAGTTGACGAATGGTGGAAAAGATGAAAAAGATCTTGTCAACGGTTTTGGCGATGAGATTTCAGCAACCACGACTACAACGACAACGGCTACTGCTGCAACTGCTGGCTCAAACAAACTGAATTATTCCGAAAACTCCAGCGTTTCAGCGAATTTGCCTGAGTCTGCTGATAATACCAACAGTAACAGTAGTACTAATACCAACTCACTTGCTACCTACGCTCGTCCCAAATCACACCACAACAGTCCTACACTTAACGGGCTTGGTCCTGGTACTTCACTGAGCACTGGCAGCGGCATCAACACACTTTCAAGTGCCAGTAATAACCCTAATACTAACAATGCCAATCCTGGAACCCTTGGTGCAACAACCAAAAAAGTGGTCCTTGACAAGAAAATTGCAGCAGAGTTGCGTGTGCTTATTGCCGAAGACAACAGAGTTAACCAAGAAGTGATGTTGAAGATGTTGAGGCTCGAAGGCATTAGTGGTGTCGAGGTTGCAAAAGATGGATTAGAAGCTGTCAAAGCTGTTACCAAAAGTATTTCAAACTACGAAACCAGTTCCGCTTCTACTGACACTTCTACTAATACGCCTCCCACGACCTCACCTACCAACACTCCAACAACAACACCAAATAAGAAAAAACCGTTTGACGTCATTTTCATGGATATCCAGATGCCCAACCTTGACGGTATCCAAGCGACTGAGCAAATCCGCAAAGACCTCAAGTACGCAGGTCCTATTATTGCAGTTTCTGCGTACGCTGACAAGACGAATATGGACCGGTGCAAGCTGGCGGGAATGAACGATTTTTTGGCAAAGCCGATCAAGAGAGTGCAGCTGAGAATGATGCTGGTGGAATTGTTTAATAGTAAAGAAGAAGAAGGGGCAGGAGTACAAGGAGGAGAGGTGTTGCCGCAACAAGTTATTTCATGATTGTTTGTTGGACTTGCTTAAATTTTTAATTTATTATCATTGTTATTGTCCTTAGGGTTTATGTTTATGTTTATGTTTATTATGCTTTTTGTTTTATTTTGTTTTAATTCTTTGTCTTTTGTTCATGTTTATGTTTATGTTTTTTTTCATCTTTTGTCTTTTGTCTTTTTCATCTTGTAAGGTATATATAATTTATTAATGAATACATTTATTTAAAATATATATATATAAAATCCGTTTACAAAATGAACTTTTTAATCTGATCACCCATCAAAGCCAAACAAAGATCAAACTACTTTGATTCATTAACTTTGAATTTGACTATACATATGTAATGCAGGGATTAGACACTTCTCCAATGGCATTTTTATTTCAATTACATTCGTTATAACCATTCACTATTAACTATCGTTGGTGAATTAGGAATTGGAAACTAAATTCTGTTTTATTCAAATTTCATTTTTTATTTTTCATCCTTTTTCAATTACATATATGTTTTTCATTCATCTTTTCTTGACCAACTTTCAAAAACTTGTACAACCCCAAAAACCATTTGTCTCAACACTCCTACCTAAAACCTTTTGGTTTGGCGTTGGTGGATCAATAATTAAAGCAATAGCGAAGAACTAAAATAATGTAAATGGATATTGAATTCATGTAAGATTCTTCGATGGGTTTTTTAGATAAATTTTTGAAAAGTGGATAGTGAGTAAAATGAATATAGATTATATACAAGAGAAACTGTCAAGCTTTAGACTTCTTTTATCTTTACCTGCAGATTAAATAAACAAGATTTTCGACCAAAGGAGTACTTTTTTTTCAGAAAAAGTTTCGATAAAGTATATATTAATCCAAACACCTAAAAGAAAAACATAAAAAATACAAGAAAGGGAAAAGTGGAAACTAGAAACTGTAAAACCGAAAGGGAGGAACTGGAAAATTTAAACTTAACTTTTTGACAGTTTGGTTGTTTGAGATACAATATATTTGTATCTATATATAGAGTTCCGGATTAGCACTGTTTCTTTTGAAATAACTTTTTGATACATCTTATACTCCATTCAACTAGTTTTGTTGATACCCCCAAATCTTTTCCATCTTTTTAGCATGTTTACAAGTTTTCTCATATAAATTAATACCAACTCAAATAAGCCAAACAAACCAAAGAAAAAAAGAAATGACTACAAATTTATCAAACTCGCTAACCAACCTCACACTTCCATTAGCATTTGACACCTCGTTAGGTACCAACTTCACACAGCAATCATGTCCCGACTACTTTTCCACATTTTTAAAAAACGAAACATTTATTGACTGCTACCCAATGTCGTTTTTCCTAAAGAACTCACAGTCATATGTTGACATTGTCCGCAGAGGACTTGAAGCCGTTGAGCGGGTGCTAAACGCATCTTGTGCAGTCGATTTCGAGAAATGTTCACAAGTGATGATAGAAATGCAAGCGAGCTTGGTTAGCCATGAACACTGTGCGTCGGATTATTCGTTACACAATCCGTTAGTTATCCAGGCTTTGGATGACTTTGCCGCGTATGGCCAGATTTATAAAGCTACTTGTTTGCCGATTCCTAGTGGTCAAGAAAATGTTGTTGAAGAAAGCAATTCTTCAATTGAAATCGAGACACAATCGCAATCGCAGGCACAAACACAAACTGCGTCATTAACCTTGGCATCAGCAGTATTTCCCATAACTAGTTCAACTTTGGCTGTTAGCAACACCTATCATAGCCAAGATCGCATTCAAACCGACACATCCCAGCAACCATCAGCAAACAGTAACAACAACGTCAATAGCCAACTTGTCACCACGTATTTCAACCGACGCTCCGCCCAAAAGGCAACATACTGCTACTCAGACGCCCTTTTCACCATGACCGAAAGCACTGTTGACGACGCATACATCTACCTGCTCCCGCTAGGCGTCAATTTCCCAAACACCTCAATGCCTTCTTGTTCTGAGTGCACGAGGCAGGTAATGGCTATCTTTCATAGCTATACTGATAACGAGTCGAATGTGATTACGCATACGTACGACTCGGCGGCTCGGATCATTGTGCAGAACTGTCAAGGTAGTGGTAGTAACAACGGTTTTGCAGTTAATAGTTCGACGATCGCAAAAGGTCAGAATGGTGGAATGAATGGTTCAGTCTCGAAAAACGCCGCGGCAGGTGGTCGAGGAAAGAATGTTGCAGTGTTGAAGAACTATAGGACTTTGACATTGATAGTTTCATTACTGGTTGTGTTTTATTTTGACTTTTTGATGGTTTAAAATAATGTTTTTCTTTTCTTTCTTCTCTTTTTTCATTAATGTATTTAAATAAAATTCATTAATATCAATTATTGAAAAAATATAGATGAGCATGAATTTTTGTAGAGTCTACATTTTAGATTTCCTCTAAATGTTTTTAGAAACATCAAAAGCGATCAAATGTGACCAAAAAGCAATTGGCATTGGATGATATTCGATAATCTTTATACTTGCATACTGTTTTAACAGGACATTGTCTAAACTCCCGTGTTTATGAAAACTTTCTTATTAAAAAGTAATAGTGATAATCGTAATAATCATTAATAAACCATCAGCTATATTCGTGTCCAATTGTATGTATGCACGGCTGCCCCAAAAGTGAAAAAAAAAAAATCTTTTAGTTGTAAAAGAAATCACTACTATTATTCCATGACTTTAATATACACACATACGATAAAATACCAATAAAGAACCAATTCAACCATGTCTCAACCAGCACTTGATCCAGACGCTTTTGAAGATGACGAAGTCTCAGATTGGAGAGTCATTTCACAAGTGAACCAGTAAGTAATACATCTTTCCTTCATTTCAGCCATATACGCCCTTAATAAGCCAACTTTGATCTAACCACGATTCGTTCCAATAGATCCCAAAACGGTCCTTTGAAGCGCGGCGAAAAAGATTTCCAACCCGAAGGTACCAATCTCCAAAATGAAGTGTTGACCGAGAGCCGGCAAGCCATGTACACGGCGTTACAGAGCAGTGGCCGTGGCCATTTCGGTAAGCAGCACGCGACAGCGAGGTGGTACCCGGAACTCAGACAAGCTCGCGTGGATCCGCCAGCGAAAGGGTTACATTTTCAGACGATTGGAAAATCTGATAGTAATAGCGACGTGTGGCTGGAGTTTGAGGAAGTGTTGTATTTGGTGGAACGCGGCAGTTTGGTGTGTTACTGGGCAGGAGGCAGCAATACTGGGAATGGGGGAGATGTGCCAATGTCGTTGCAGACACTGTATTCGGTGATTTTTGAAAGCGCGTCAGGGTCGAAAGATACAAGGAAAAATGAGATTGAAATGTATCAGGTTTATTCATTTTTGAAAAGAGTCGGGTTCATTGTGCGAAGGATTTCAAGTGATTCACAAAGTACGTCCAATACTACCACCAAGCCAAAGCCAGGCTCTGTTAAAATCCAACGACAACAAAGTTTTACTGAAGTTTTTAACGATGCCTTTAACTATCTCAAAAGCCTTTACTATTCTGTACCAAGTTTTAACGAACTGCTTACGGGAAACTATCATACCAAACTATGGACATTTTTGACCAACAGCGTCAAGCACTTATGTAAAGATGTTCGATTTGGTGACCAGATTGTTCGAAACTATAGAAGTGTTTACAAAAGCCTTGACTTTATACCCACAAGCAAGGTTCCTTCTGCTTCTAAGGCAAACGATAAGTCTAGACCTTTCGATTCGTTCAAGCCTTTCAAAAGTCAGACTCATAATACCCATAAACCCCAAACGTTTAGCCAAGAAAAGGTAAAAGATCCAATGGATTCCATCAAACCTTTCTTTAACGTTTGGAAACCCAAAGAAAATTTCAAGAAAAGTAATCCTGGAGTTGCTGACTGGCAGGTCGCCATTTTCAACACGCTCAATTCCAAGACACCTACACTTGGCCAAACCATGTCACTTTTAAACTCGGTGCCTGTACTGGGGCACCAATGCTCGGCAGCGTGCACGAAACGACGAGAAGAGTTTGGAATGCTGTTGAACAACTTTCATGAAATTCGGTGCCAGACAAACCTGTTGAAAACGGGGCATAGGAATATTGTGATTGCGACAGTGGATTCAGGGATTATTAACATGTCGTCTGTATCTGATGTTCCATTTGGATCCGAAACTGTTTACTTTTAATCCTTAACCTTTGTAGTTTTTTTTTTTTTTTTTTTTGGTACTTGTAATCTTTGTAAATGTATTTAATAGCCATTATCAACACTCTCAAATTCCAGGTTTTTTTTACCCCGAAATCACTCAATTATCCAGATTTCACGTGACATCGGTGCGATATCGCAGTTTTTCAGTTAGTCATTGCAAACTCGAATGTTGGGTATAAAATACTTGATTTTCCACCCACTCATACTTTTTTTTTTTTTTTTCATTTCTTTCTTCCACTTATTTTAATCAATCCATCAAATCACCCCATTCAAACTCAATTCTAATCGACCCAGATTTAAAAACAAAATGTCTACCAAAACCAAAAACATTGTTATTCTCGGAGGTGACCACGTTGGCACCGAAGTCACAGCTGAAGCCGTCAAGGTTTTGACCGCTATTAGCGAAGTACGACCCGAGATTCAGTTCAATTTCCAGCAGCACTTGATTGGCGGTGCTGCTATTGATGCCACAGGCAGCCCATTACCCGACGAGACGCTTGAGGCCGCTAAGAAGTCTGACGCTGTGTTGCTTGGTGCCGTTGGAGGACCCAAATGGGGAACCGGCGCCGTCCGTCCTGAACAAGGATTGTTGAAGATTAGAAAGGAACTCAACTTGTATGCCAACCTTAGACCATGCAACTTTATTTCTGATTCTTTGGTGGATTTCTCGCCTTTGAAGTCGGAGGTTGCCAAGGGCACTGATATCTTGATTGTTAGAGAGCTTGTTGGTGGCATTTACTTTGGAGAAAGAGAAGAGGATAACGGATCCGGCAGAGCTTGGGATACTGAGGCTTACTCGGTCGATGAGGTTAGAAGACTGACAAGAATGGCTGCCTTTTTGGCGTTGCAGTCCAACCCTCCTAAACCCATTTTCAGTTTGGACAAGGCCAACGTTCTTGCCTCTTCGCGTTTGTGGAGAAAGACCGTTACCGAGACCATTGAGAAGGAGTTTCCTCAGTTGAGCCTTAACCACCAGTTGATTGACTCTGCTGCTATGATTCTTATCAAGAACCCATCGTCGCTCAACGGTATTGTGTTGACCACCAACATGTTTGGCGACATTATTTCTGACGAAGCCTCTGTTATTCCAGGTTCTTTGGGACTTTTGCCCTCTGCTTCTTTGGCTTCTCTTCCTGATACCAACACTGCCTTTGGTCTTTACGAGCCATGCCACGGCAGTGCCCCAGATTTGGAAAAGAACAAGGTGAATCCTTTGGCCACCATTCTTTCAGCTGCCATGATGCTCAAGCTTTCTCTGGATCTCAAGGAAGAGGGTGAGGCGGTTGAGAAGGCTGTCAAGATTGTTTTGGACAAGGGAATTAGAACTGGAGATCTTAAGGGCACTAACTCTACGACAGAGGTTGGTGATGCTGTTGCAGCTGAAGTCAAGGCTTTGTTGAAGTAAAGTGCGTGTTTAGTTTATGACGTTTAATATATTAAAGTAAATATGGCCATGAATATAATGAAAAATAAGATAAGACAGATACGGCTAAACAAAATACGAGTTTTGTACCGTTATCTTTTCCCAATAGCCCTTTCAGTGTGTAGTACTAAGTATATATATTGGTATTGTAGGTATGTGTATAGTTGAGTTTTCAACCAACCCACAAGGTCCGAGGCACAAACACACACACACACACAGAAGCACCAAAACGTTAGTTATACCGCAGTTATAACATACATATTTCCATTTAACCTGTTTTACCTGTTTTGGCCCTAGTCCTCGTTTTTATTCTCATTCTGGCCTTGTGACTTGACCCTCGTTTACAAGAAAGCCCTGGTCCACCCAAGAACCAGCCCATACTTCCAAGTTTTCAGGTTCTCACTAAAAATTCCACGCCGTGTGCGTGTGTGTGTGTGTGTGTGTTGGGCTACCCTAACCCTTTCCACCACATAGCCTTTTGCTCCCAGATTGAAATTTGTTATTTTGCCAACACACGCACAAATACACGGCTATTTCCAATACGTTGCACACAAGTCCCTCTACACACACAAATCCTTAAACACGCAAACTCTCTCCCTACTCGTCTACTTTGTTTTGCCTCTTTGTATTTTTTACATCCTGGCCAAGATGTTACAATATTACCCCGGATTTTTCAAGCCTTTTTTTCAAACGTTTGCCAATGTTTATTTTTTTTTCTTCAAGCAACCAAATGGAAAAAAAAAAAAAAAAAAAAAAAATTTCAGTGAAAAACGTGTGTGCGAGAAATACACAGTTTTAGAAAAGCCGTTTTGTATAGAATGAAGTGTATGGAGGCATATATTTTTATGCAATCATGAGTAATGAATCGGTTTTTCAAAGACTAAATCAAGTGTTTTTTCGCTCATAGTGAGCCAGTCACTTGGTATTTTTTGGTATCAAGCATACTCAAGCGAGGCTAATTATCAACTCAACGGGATACGGCTGCCATAATGACCCTTTTTGTTTATATATATATATATATATATATATATATATTCTCCTTCACTATACCCTTGTAGACATAAATGAATGACGAAATAGCAGCCATAAAAGCGTGCGATATCTGCTGACTGACGGCAAAAATGACTCAGAGAAATGACTCGTCCAGTGAATCATAACACAAAAATCAGTCATTCCACACGACTTTGAGCATGTGCCGAGTAAGCCGTTTGACCAAAGAAACCGACAGAGTTGGCTGAATCACCGTTGTTCATCGGCTTTGGCCCTGAAGTCAGCGTGTTTGTGTGTGAAATTGTGCCATATTCCTGGGGCTTTTTTTCCTTGTGCAAACCGCTCAAACAGTTTCGTTTTCCCAAGGAAGCGGCCCATGTCGAAATTAAAATTACTAAAAATTTTCCTTCATTGCCAGTTTTTTTCAATCTCGCAGCAAAATGTGTTCACTACACGTGATATCCCTGCACTCAAAGTGTGGGGTCCTTGTCTGGGCAGCCAAAAAAAAATATCAAACACACCAAGAAAAAAAAAAAACTTTCCTCACTCAAAATCCAATCCAGAAGCAAGTACGGCTGAATGTGGGCATATACACTGTGTACATTAATATATACTGCCAGTGACGAGTCAGTCATCGACAAATGCTTCTAATATAAAAGCGTTGGAATTCCTGGTGTTTGAGGAAATTATCAAACACACTTATTCACTCTACTAATCTATACTAAAGCTCTCTCCTGACTTGGTTAGACTCAAGCATCAACACATCACTACTTTTACACACCCAAACCCTTAATCAACACACACACATTCAACAATGGTTTACGCAGGAAGAGGCGGTTTCGGTAACTACACCCGCTCCCCCAAAATTGCAGCGTCTGAGACTCCCGAGTCCCCAGAACTCGCGGCTTTACGTCGTGTTCCTACTTCGCCTGCACCTATCCAACACTTTACTTCTCCCAACCAGACCTTCAGAGCCGGCAGAGGCGGCTTTGGAAACAACTTGCCTGTCTCGAGAATGCACACTATGACTCCTGCTGAGTACTTGAAGGAAGTCAGCGATGCCATGGACCATGAGCCTAGTGTGTATGCCGTTGGACGAGGCGGACGAGGAAACTTGGTGACTCGCGAAAAGAAGCATCTGGCTGAGAACTCTAATGCTCGTTCTTCTTCTGAAAAGAAGTCTGACTCGGTTCGCCCGGTCTGGTCGCTTAGATCAAACAAGTCTGTGGACAGTGAAGGTGGTCTCTGGAATAAATTAAAGTCGACCATTTCTCATTAAAAATGCTATTATTTTTATCCACTATTTATTAACGACTTGATGACTTACGACCTTTTTTATTATTAACATTTGATTTTTTTTACCTTTTTTGTTTTTGCTTTATTTGTTTTTGTACTTGTTTTTTAGAATTTTAATTTGACTGCTTTTAAATTTTTTGAATTGTTTAAATTGTTTAAATTTTCCCGTCTCATCTCCTCGTATTTTTAATTCGTATTCACATTTACATTTGTTTTATTTTTTAAAACTCCTATATACCCAACTATACATAACTACCCACTCTTCACACTTTATTCATCCAACGCTGTCAAATCCTCCTTTTCCAACTCACCTCTTGCCATAAACGGCTTAATCACAGTCTCGTAATACTCCGCTTTCGCATCATAATTTGGATTTCTCTTAATCACCTTTGAAAAGTACGTCTTGTACACGTCTCCGTCGTAGCTTCCAATTGGCGCATTAATGAAAAAGTCAGAAAGATTAAACGCGTCAGTCAGAGCAATCGCAACGTCACGAATCTTGAGGTTATACTCGTCAATCAACCGAGTAACCGATACAATGTCCTTTGGCGTGAAAAAGCCCGAAGTCAAAAACAAAGCAGCGTCCTTTTCAATAGACGACAGTCCAAAAAGAATCGCGAGGTCAGTCAAGACAGGCTTGACAGAAGCGCTGGCAGAAGTTTTGATACGGCTGAAAAAAGCAGTAATATGGTAGAGTCTTGTATGGATTCGCGCAGACTCGGAACGTTGCTGAGACGCCAGTTCCATAGCTTGGGCAACATTTCCGTTGACCGACTTCAAATGCTCTTCATAAACGGATGCTGCGCTAATCAATGCGCTGGCTGCTGCAGACTCCCAAGCTTCCACAATAACATCCACCGAATCAATAGCACGGCCATTCAATTTAGCAGAAGCCAGCTCTTCATGTCGCGACAGGTACTCAAAATTGGAGCCCACTTTTCTCCCTTTTTTAGCGTCCACGGCTGCTTGAATCAAAGCACGGCCCATCGACAGTACCAACACATTGTTGTCGCCGTCCCAAGTCACTTGCACAGCCCAGTCGGCAAACCCTTGGCCAAAGCCGTTGTACCCAGAGTACCCGTGGCCGCCACAGGCCTGGCGGCACTCGTCGATAATGTCGAGCGTGGCCCAGGTCGAGTACGCTTTACAGCCTGCAGAGATTGCAAACAAGTCCTTCATGTCGTTGACTGCACTTTTCAAAGCGGACTTGTCCTTGTAGTTGATGGTCAGCAAATTGTCAGTAATACGGTTGTTGGACTCGCGAAGCTCAAATGCGACAGCATTCATGGCGTACGCCAACGCCAAACGAGGGAAAAGTCGGCGCTGGTGGAGAGGATAGTCAATAATGCGGGTTTCTGGCTGACCGGGCACGACCGCAAACTGGCGGCGAATGGCTGCGTACCGGATCGCAATTGTTAAAAACCTGCGAGCAGTGCTAAATGCGTCCATGACAATTCCAACACGAGCGCCGACCAATGCAATATACGCAAGTTGCGACAATGGAGGTTCAGTGACAACACCAGCCTTGTCCACTTTGGAAAATCGCATCAGCAAGTGCTGGCGAGGAATGCGGACATTGGTAAACTGGATCCAGCCATTGTCGACACCGTCTCTGCCCATTTTCTTGCCAATATCGCCAACAGCAATGCCAGGCAGCAAGTTGAACGTTTCTGGGTCACGAAGAGGGACAACAAACGACTTGACGCCATAGTCCTTGCCGTCAATAATCATGCGCGCAAAACACACGCAGTGAGTTGCCGAATGTGCAGCACCCCCGATCCACCATTTCGTGGATGCCAAATTAGGAGTGTTGACAACAAACTCGTCAGTAGCCTTGTCAAAAACGGCTTGGGTTTCCATTCCTGCCACATTGGAACCATGGCCCAATTCAGTCATGGCAAAGCAGCCAAAAAACCTGCGACCGCGGTTAGCACCTTTCGAAAACCAGTACTTGATTTGGCTGTCGGTGCCAGAGCCTTCAATTGACTTGAGAAACAGCTGCGAGTAGACGCCCATTCTTGTGACAGCTGCTGGGTCTACAATACTAATGTTGTCCATATACGTCAAGTACTCGTCAAGCGTAGCATCACTGTCCAAGGTATACTTGACCAAAGCAGCCACTCGTTTATAGCACAACTCGCGGATCTCGTCTTTTGTCAAGTCGTAAACGGCGTCGTTGTTAAAGAGCGGGTCGCGCTCGAGACGGCGCATGATGGCTTCATGACGCTGGGTGTCGGTCTCGCTGCCGTACAAGTAGTTTGTGACGTCACGAAGAGGAAATGTGATTTTCTCACGCTCTTGACGAAGAAGCACGGGAGGTTCTGTTTCAGTGTCGTAGTTTTTTCCGTTGATGACTACGCTAGAAGTGTTGTTGATGTTCATGATTAACAAAAAAAAAAAAAAAAAAA
>JAKTYL010000029.1:0-190954 GCA_030578715.1 Magnusiomyces tetraspermus | reverse complement strand
GAAATCAAGATACAAAAAATTACGATAACCAGTCTTATTTATATACTCTCAAGTCTTTGTACAAATAATCCTTGACAAGATACACACACACATGCTACCCCATACTTTTTTTTTTTTTTTTTTTTTTTTTTTTTACCCCATACTTTCAAATACAATTTCCCTCGGTCACTTCCCATTCACGCACTCTTCCCCCCCCCCACTTCTCCACATACAAAACTGATCATTGACACTTTCACACTTGCAACCGAGCTGGATATCTCATCCGAAGAAACAGAGTAGCCATGTCTGTCTATTCTCAAGCATTTATCAGGTGGTTTTTTGGGTGTTTCCAAACTGCCGATATTTCAATTGTTCGGGTCTTAAAGTCAATGCCCGTCGGTTCCAGCTATCTATCCTTATCCTTGTTCCCTCTCCCCTTCTGTCTTCTACAGTAGCTACCCTTTTTTACTTTCTGACCGAGGTACCCAGGTTTCTCTAAAACCATACGTTTTGATCTCATCTCTGTTGCGACTAAGAATGTTGCACATGCCATTTTGTTACAGTTATATGTGTTACAACTTTTGGATGCGTCACAAGCAACTGTATATTACACTTTCTCGTATCACCGTTTTATGTTACACACTCTGTCACAAGACTCTTTTCCCCAAACAAATCACACACACAAGGGCAATTCTGGTTTTGAGATGCTCCAAATAGTGTCTGTGAGGTTGATGCACAAATGTATAAGAGCCAAGTTTAATCAAACCACTATTTTGGACTTTTTGTACTCAATGGACCATAGCTGTCCCGAGAAAGATTTATAGAGATTG
The DNA here is from genome assembly GCA_030578715.1 of Magnusiomyces tetraspermus. Lineage (NCBI taxonomy): Eukaryota > Fungi > Ascomycota > Dipodascomycetes > Dipodascales > Dipodascaceae > Magnusiomyces > Magnusiomyces tetraspermus. The sequence goes on along the minus strand of JAKTYL010000029.1, from coordinate 190,145 downwards.
TCTTAAAAATACAAGAAAAAACAAATTGCCATTCAAAGGTTATGGTTCTTTTGCACCCAATGTGGTTTAAGTAATATATATATATATATATCTCAACTAGTTTTTTTTTTTTTTTTCGCGTGCTTGATAAATTAGCAAATATATGTGCCACATACGTTCTTAACAAAACGTCCTAGTATATTACATCCGTTCAGTAGTTGAACAAATCAGACATCATCACACACCAATAAAAAAAAAAAATAGTTGACAAATAATTTTTGGTATTCAAAAGAGAGGGATTTTTTTGGCTGAAAAAAAATAATTATATATATGTGTACACACATTTATACATATACGCATTAGTTACACCAATCAGTTGTTTTATTCTTTTTTCATTCTTTAATTTCATTTTTAATACCCATATTAATCTTTTTTTTTTTTTTTCTTTTCTTTTTTTTAAATGGAAAAATTACCGAAATCATTTCGTTCTATATTTACGTCAAAAGATCTTGATTGCAATGACTATATAAATGACACCAGCAGCAGCAGAGACAATAAGCATTCAACGTCTTTGAGATCTTTGAGCCCGTCAACCTTTTTGAGATCTCCAAGGTCTCCGAGATCTCCGAACCTGCCAGATACGCCCAGGTTTTCCAGGTCTCCAAACCCGTCAAGTACTCCAAGATCGTCAAGGTCTCCGAACCCACCAAGCTCGCAGAATAATCCAAGAACATCAAACCCGTCTAGCTTTTTGGGCCCTACAAAGTCTCCAAACCTGGCGAGTTCGCCGTCTACATCTACTTCACTAACCAAGACAATAGGCGAATTTATAAAGTCTCACAAACGGTCGTTGAGTGGTAGTAACAGCGGACTTGGTATATCGTCAACTAACGCTAATTGCAATAGTAGTGGCAATGGCTTATCGCCAGTAACCGAAGATAACAAGCTTGGCTCCAAATTTGATTACAAGGTTGATGATTCTAAATCTGACAAAAAGGCCATTCCAGGAACAATATCTGAAATACCAGTAATGAAAGCAACTGAGGCATCTTCACCTTCCACTGCCAACGCCAATAATACTGCTACTAATACTATTGACGCCGATAACACTATTAATACCGATAATAATTGTACTAACGGTTATAGTGCTAATTCAGCCACTAGTACTGCTGTACCTCCATTGACCCCAGGCTCCAAAATCTTATCGTCATCACCGCCGCAAACTCTAGCCACAAGTGAAAGTACCATTGCTGAAAAGACTCCAAAGAGCAGCATCGAACAGACTCCAAATACCAATATCGCAAACCCTTTGGCAACCAATGTCTCAAAACCTCTAAAGAACAATGGTGAAGAGATTTTGGATAATTTTGGGAAGAATCAGCATGGTCAGAGCCAGCATGATCATCGACAACAGCAACACATTCCTTGTTTGATGGAACTGAATAGTACCAACACTTTGGAATTGTCGCCTGGCGAGATTAATGATGCTGATTTAGAATCTGATGATCATGAAGAACTAGATGACGACGACGACGACAGTGATGCTGTTACAGACCCAATCCCTATTACTTCTTTATTACCTACGGATGACGATTCTAATAGCAACGATGGCTCAAACAGTAACGATGATTCTGGGTCTGCAGCTGCACTCAGCCCTCCTCTTATTCGAACTCGTTCGCATATGAGCCACCAGTACGCTGAATCCATTATTGGAGGCATTTCTGCGCCTACCTCTACAACGCATTTACCACTAGAGTATTCGCTCGAGTCCGATACTGAGGGTGATACAAATGATGCCTCCGGTCCAAATGCCAATATCAGTGCCAATGTGAATACCAACAATGCCAGTTCCAGAACCAATACCAGCCATGCCCATACCGGTTCTACCTCTAGTTCCAATTTCAGTTCCAGCTTTCTTTACAAGTCTCGGATGGACGAAAGTGATCGCAGAACGTTTTCCTTTTCTTTGCCATTTAGTAATCCGCTCGCCAATATCGAGTTCCCGTCACTAAAACTTCCATCCTTCATGTCTTTTGCAAATGATGGGACCAACGTTGTTAGCAACAACAATATTAGTAACACTAATAGTACCAACAACAATACCCGCAAAGCGTATGTAGACGCACAAAGACAAGTTGGCGAAAATCTGGCTCGCCAGTTATCAATTGCATCTTGGCAAGAAGAGATTGTGTACAATACCTTTAAAGAGCAAGACAATTCGCGTCTTCGAGCCGTCAGACTTGCGTTGACGCCCAACATTTTGCAAAACAAGCTGGACACGGGCGAGCTTAATGGGTTCCGTGGCGAAGTGGTTGTGATGGGCGGGTTCCGAGGATCTATTTTGAGGGACCGTGCGACGGGACGACGGGTATGGATTCCTATAAAGGCCGGGCTCAATTTACGCAAGATTGATTTGACAGTAGGTATTCGGGATGAAGACGAGTACAATATGGAATCCAAAGTGTACCCGTCCGGGATGTTGACGCATATTGGGCCAGTCGACATTTCTCGCAAACTGATTAAGCGACTCAAAGAAATGCCAAACTGCACAGTTTACGAGTTTTCGTATGACTGGAGATTGTCGAGCGACATCAACAGTGCCAAATTAGTCAAGTTTCTTGAAAGTTTGCCCTCAAACAAAAGCCGCAATGTGAACAATTCAACAAGACGAGGGCCCATTGTGATTGCGCACTCGATGGGCGGCCTGATTGCACACCATGCTATGCAACAGAATCCCGAACTTTTCAGAGGCCTGGTGTATGCCGGCGTGCCTGCTGCGTGCCCCAACATTCTAGGTCCTTTGCGCAACGGCGACTCGATACTACTGTCTTCGAAAATTTTGACAGCCCAAGTCAACTTTTTGATGCGCTCTTCGTATGTGTTTTTGCCGTTGGACGGGCACTGTTTTGTCAATGCCAAAGATCATAGTATCAAATACGATTTGGATTTTTTTGACGTCAACACTTGGATTGAACACGAGCTGAGTCCGCTGGTTGCTAAATCGTCAAGACACAAAAAAGAGCAACAGCAGTCGATTTTTGGTGAATCCTCAAAGCTCACTGATTCGTTTACGTATCCAGACAGTTATTACATTTCGTACGATGACGCGGTATCGTACCTGGATCGCACACTCAAGCGCACCAAAAAGTTTTTGGATGAGCTGGAGTACAACCCTAGTTTGGCCGACAAGTACCCGCCGCTGGCCTGTTTGTATTCGCACTCGATTCCGACGCTCAAAGGTGCCGAGGTGGAATCCAAAGAAGCGATTAAGAATGATACATATGAGAATTTTTTGTTTGGGCCTGGAGATGGTGTTATTTACTACAAATCGCTCATGCCAGAAGGTAAAAAAGGGTTTAATGTTGTTACAAAAGTTGCAACTGACCGAGGTCATGTTTCCTTGCTCAATGATGTGGACTCTGTTTTCAAGACTATAGGCGCAATTTTGGACTGTGAACGAGAAGAAGAGTCTAGATTTTAAGTAAAGTTTGTAAATTTATATCTTTTTAGTCTAGTATTTGTTTTCATGTATAGCACAATTCTGTAATGCATAGTTTTTATTTTAAAAAAAAATCACCTCCTATTGTATTTTAAACTATTCCTCAACGGCGTACAACACTTCGATCCACAAACTACAGCCAACGCATTGGACTGTTATTGACGTTGAATCTGCTCCATTTTCCTCTAAATCAATTTCGTTCAAAATGTATCCTTCGTCTTCACCACATCGACACGCCCGGGTCCAAGTACACGTTTCAGTGATTCCGTCTGGACTCATTTCCACTTTACACTCCATATCGTCTAAATCGATTTGATCGTTTGCAGCTTTTGGAGCTTTAGATTTGCCAGTGCTACCAGTTACTCCACCGCCGTCTCCGCCAAGCTTCAGGTTCAAGTCGTATTCCTGACGGCGTTCTGGATTGCTTAGAATCAAGTAGGCAGTTTTGATTGCAGGTATCGTAATGTCTGGGTTTTTGGCACTGGAAAGGTCAGATATGGAAGCGCCTTCTATTTGGTTGACGTCAAAGTTATTGGCATTGTGAGATGTTTTGGTGTCTTTATCGGAAGTGGCAGCTTGCTGAGATGAAAACTGTTGTTGTTTGTCAGGGTGATGTGATAGTAAAGATGAATGGTAGTTTTGCTTGATTTCGGCAACGCTGACTTCTGAGTATTGTGTAGCTGAGTTGCGGTAGATTCCTAGAATCTCATAAAGATTTAGTGAAATTGCTCCTGGCATTTCGAGGTTTCTTGTGATTATTGGTTGTAACTATTAAAATATTAAACTACTAAGCCATCAAAATAACATGAATCAACATCAAATCTGAAAAAAATTCTGAACGAATGAGTGTGCGGCTGAAACACGTGACACTTTTTCGAAAAAAATTTTGAAAAAAAATTGACTTGATTTTTTTTTTTTTCACCTGAAAAAATTATACACATTTTTTTTACATCAAGTTAGTTGGTTGAAACCACCCAAACAATTCCAGAATTCCCAATCTAACAATGAGTTCTACTGTTACCGACAAAAAGCGCAAAAGAAGAGATTCAGCTGATGGTGCTGCTTCTTTCTCAGTTCCCATTTCTTCAGCTTCTTTAGACATTGTTGGCGAGTCATCCAAACGTGCGCCATTTGCTGTTGGTTCTTTCGGCTCAGTTCAAGTTCCTAACAATTTACAGTTTGACGTTTACAGAGAAAAGAATACTGACAAAAGCACAGAAAAGATTCTTTTGCACGGTGAAAACAATGTTATGGAATACGAAAGTATGACAAATGTCCCAGCATCGACAGGTTCAAAAAAGTCTAGTAGCAAGCGATCTGCTTCATCTGCTCCATCTAATGCTTCTGGTGAGCCACAGTACTTGGTAGCACTTTATGATTCTGCCAAAAAGTCTGTTGATCTTTACAGAGCTCCATACTTTGACATTAACCCAATCGTCAAGGCTAAGCGTCACTACAACGGCAAGGTTATCAAGAGCGCTGGTGAAGATGTCACCAATGCTCAAATGAGAACCACTCTTGGTCATACCTTTGGTACCCGCAAGGCCCAGAAGTTGCTTCGCAGTAGAGAACTCAACCAGATCGATTCGACTGCGTTGTCTGATATCCGTGACGAGATTGTCGACTCAGTATCGACCGCTACTGTCTCATTACCCACAAAACAAGAGGTTGAAGAAACTAAAGAAAAGGAGCGACTTATTCCTACATTCAACGTCGAAGCTACCAACGTTTCTGAAATTTATCCCATTGAAAACATCATTCCACAAAAGGAGTGGCAGCGAATTCGCGTGGACAACATCCTCACCGAATTGGAACCCGAGAGCAGGGCCGCTATGTTTCCATACCAATCACAATATATCAAGTCTCGTCTTACGAGGAACGGAGAGCTCGATGCCGCCAACAGCTCCGACGTCAACTATACCAAACTTCTTTACTACCTTTCCTTTTTGCTTGGACTTTACCAAAACAGACGTTCTAAGAAGAAGCAGGCATTGGTTGAGAAACTCAACTTCCCACCCGACATTGTTGTCAATGGTGCTTTAGAAAGATTCACCAGTTCGTTCAACGCAAAGAGCAAAGAAGGACGTTTTGTCATGGACATGGGTGGTGAGCTCAAGCTTTTCGCATACATTGCTGCTTTGGCTTTGCGCATCGATAGCTACATCTTGGAAGTTGTGCCACTTGCCAACGAGCTCAACTTGAAACCCGCAAAGCTCAACGAAATTTTGTACGCAATGGGATGCAACATCAAGGTCGCTACTGCTGCTCAGGCTCAGGAATTGAAGCTTAACAGAAGCTTGGCAACTACTTATAAGATTGCAACTCTTTCTGTTCCTTTTAAGGCTCCTGAGTTGATTAAGAGAAGCCGTGGTGGTCCATCACGCCGTTAATTGTGAAAAAGTGTTAATTGGGCTTTTTATAACTTTAGACGATTTAGTAGAGAATTTTTTTACATGTTTTTATTTCATTAATACAGATTGAGTAACTTTTTTTTGTTTTTGGAACTACAATTGTGTGAATTTTTGAGGCCAAGTAAGAAAAATAATAATGATGCTGGTTACAAGAATCAAGAATCTATGAATCGTCTTTAGAGATTAATTAGTTTTATCGATCAAAAACATTCAATTTATTTAGTTGTATAATATTTACAATAGACATATGAACAACCACACATTTAAGCCTGATTTCCTGTTTCTTCTTCATCAGCGTAATTTTCAGTTTCCTCTTCAAGAAGCTCAGCATGGTTTGGAGGAACAACTATATAATCACCATTACGTGGACGCACTAGAGACCTTCCAACTGTAAACCGGCTTGATCGTCTCAGTTTACTTTGCAAATACCTTACACCACTTTTCGCAAGGTCTGTTAGAATTTTCACAAATGCAATGACCGCAGAAACAGAAATCACAAGGTATTTCACAAACAAGTTTACGTCGTCATCGCTGTCTCCCAACCGAATTTGGCCGTACTGGCTAGTAAAATGATCATACATGACGAAAATAATGACAGCAGCCATTCCAATTGAAAAAACAATGACCATGAAAAGACCAAATCCATGAAGACCACGGTGCTTGTCCTTGAAATCCTTTTCTTTTCCAGGACAAGGTTTGGCTTCGACTTTGTCAAACTCCTGGCCACCTTGACAAGTGCTTAGTGGAATCCGTCGGTAGCCAGTTGGAACCCAGTACTCGACAGTGCCAGGCATTTCAGTACACACAACTGAGTGGTCAGGAGGACTGTAGCCAGGAACTAAATGACAAGAGCCGTCAGGTCCTTTCATGTAGTTAAAATCGCACTCGTAATCTTGGCGACCACAAGTACAATTGCGAACAATCCTGTGAGGCTCAAGCAAGCCATGGCCAATGTAGCATTCTCTTGCTTTGATCTTACGGTAGTACTGGCTTTCATGACCAAACAGGCAGTTGTCACTTTGAGAAGGGTGGCTGGGTGTCCAAAGTTCAAAGTCGTCGTTGTTTGGATTGCTTTCATCAAGAACACACTTGCGACTAAACAAATTAGAAAAGTCTAGCTGGATTGTCAGAGAAGCTTCACCGCGACTGAGAGGAGGTCGGCCAACGAGTAAAAACTTTTGAGAAGAGTCAGATGGAACAGTCGCAATATCTTCAATGCGCACCATTTCTTCGCTAAACTTGTACTCATTCCAAGTTTCACCTTCATCAATCGTATAATAAACAACGTTCGTATTATCGCGGCCGTTCACAATAACAATGATAGATCCTTGGTCACCAAACTCCCACATGTAAGACCCCTTTTTGATTTCTTTCCAGGAAACTCCACCATTGCTGGTAAAGTAAGTATTTCCGTCATGTAACGGTGTTAAATACTCACCCACATTTCCGACAGCTAACATCATTCCCACAGCAGACTGAGAAGAAAATGTGTCTCGATAGTCAGCACGTTCAGTATATCCATGGAGGTTAAGAGAGCAGAGTTCAAGCGAAGATCCGGGACAATTGAACCTTTTCCCTTCTGAGTCTTTGTAGGGTGGGGAAATGTACGACCATTCACCGCCGTCGTTGTGAGTAATCATAGACTTTAGTTTTTTCTTGGAACCTTGAAAAGCTTCTGAAGGGTTTTTGACAACATTGACTATAGCAACGCCTTCTAATCCCATTATCTTTTCGAAATCAACGTAGCCAGCAGCATTTCGGTCCACAAAGTCTAGAGATGTCACATAGTTTGTGCCATTAGAATTGGACTTGAGAATAGTACCGTATTCAGATCCAGGTCGAGAATTGACAGTAACATGCATAAAAATAGAGTGTGTTATCGATTCCAAGATAGTATAAGCTTGTTGCTTGCCAATTTTGAAGTTAGCAGGAAACTTTACACTCGCAAAGTTTTTTCCATCAACACTAACAAAAGCGTCCAAAGACTTGCCGTCTACGTTTACTGTTGCGACAACAAAAAACTCATGTTCTAATGCATAACCTATTATATCGTTATACAAAGTGTTGTGAGTCTCGAAAAAGTTGGTGCTGGATAAAAGCTGGCTTTTGGTTTGCCCATTTTCAGCAGTATAAAGGCGCTCACAGAAAATAAGGCGGTCTGAAACTGAATATTGAAGGTCGTTGAAAAATTTGCATTGTTTGACGTTCTCTTGTAACAAATTCCAGCGGTCACCGTTGTTGCGAGTATAGTATGTAGCACTATGACAAGTAGGGGAGTATTGGTTATCACAACCTATTTCTCCAGTCCAAATAAGCCAGTCAGCATCAGTCTTGCTGAAAGTGAGGTATGGCATACCCATGTTATTGCGAGATGCAGGCGTACGAAACAAGCTCCATGTTTGAGCACGATCAGTGGTGTACAAAACCTCCTCTTTGGTAGTGATGAGGTATGCTCTGTTGGGGTGATAAGTGTTGACATAAATAGAAAGGACTTCTTTGTCTTCAGTAGCCAGCTTCCAAGTAGCACCGTGGTCATGAGTAACGTACACCTTGTTTTGATCAGTTTTGAGCAAAATGGTTTCGTCTGCAGTGGCAGGGTCATCAGCTTTGAGATAAACATAATCAACAATTTTGCCTCCAAAATTGTTGGTGATAGCATTGATGGGTTTGGATGCATCTGTTTTAGTGCCAGGTCGAGACGGTTTTCTAACTCTATCCGGGTCAGCAAAAGTCCCATCACAGTTTTTCCAAACTGGAACATCAAGAGCGGTGCCTCCCTGTCTAACGCAGTCATTTCCAGGAATAAGCACATAACCACTTTTTCCAGTGAAAACAGCGTTGCTGTCAACATTGCAATCACCAGTGTCTTCCACAAAAGAGCTCGAAGCTTTGCAAGTTTTGTCCCACTGGCGAACAAAATTGTAATCACATTCAAAGTCATGAATAGTACACAAGCAAGGATCACTTTGAGGCTTCTGTTCGTTATAAACGTCACCAACAAAACAGTCAGCGTTAGGTTTTCTGCGATAAAAAAACTGCTTGTGGCCCATCATACAAGCTGGGTTGTTTCGGTCTTCCCATATGGCATACCACTTTTCGAAGTCTGCAGTGTTGTCTTTTTTGAGCACAAACTTTCTGGAAAAAAGATTGCTGAAATCTAAATTGTAAATGGCATATTTGTTTCTGGCATCTCTTGGCTCTCCCGTTAAAACAAACTTGGTAGATGTGGGGCCTTGTGTAGTAAAGAGGAAACTAGGACGGATGTTCGTACCAAGGTCATAACTATTCCAAGTGACTCCACGATCTACTGAATAGATCATAGAGTTAGTAGCGTCTTTCTCGTCAATTGCAGCAATAATGTTTCCCGAGTCACCGAATTCATATTTATGAGCACCGTGTCGAGAACGGAACCAAGAGAGTGCAGAGTTATGAGAAACGTATAAGTCACCGTCCTTATAATCTGTCAAATACTTGCCAGTATTACCAACGCCAGCTATTACGCCAATTGCGGGAGACGAAAAGATTCTGCCAATATTTTTATTGTCAGCAACTGAGTGAAGGTTTAATCCACATTCATCGTCACCTTTACAGGAACCATCATCAACACCAATATATGACCATGTGCGCCCATCGTTGTAAGAGACTTTGGTTCTGATTTGTTTCAGCGAAGATCTGCTTTTGGCTTCATCGTGGTTGGAAATGACATTGGCAATCAAGATTCCTTCAATGTTTTCAAGTTTTTCCATATCAACTACTCCTTCAGAGTTATGATTGACGTGGGACAAGCTTTTGGTAAAGTATGTTCCGTTGAAGTTGGATGTATAAAACTCACCACCCAAATCAGAGCCTTGCTTGAAAATGTCGACATGGAGAGAATGAGTGCTCGATTCCAAAACGGTGATTTTGTAGTTTGAAAAGTCTTTTTTTTGTCTACCAAAAAATTCAGCGTTGTCCCATGTAATTCCATCAAGAGAAACCAAAAGAGAAACACAATTGTCACGGTGGCTTTCGCTAACAGCATATAAAAACTTTGAAGCTACTCCCAAGTCTGTGATTCCACGAACATTCAAACCATCCAGCATAGCGTAGCTCTTGTTGTTAAACCAGTCGGAACTACACATCAGTCTCCGGTTTTCAGGGTTATTATTTCCTGGCTCAAATTCTGAGTTAAGAGCACAGAAGACAAGCTTATCATCACCATTTGTAAACTCTCTATTACTTTTGGTAAAAACACACTGGTGAGCAGAAACAAGTTTCTTGGGCTTGCTTTGAAAGTTATTTTCGGTGTAGAAATAGTTTGGAATGCATTTGAGGTTAAGATAGTCTGTCTCAGAACAGTCTATGCCAGCATATAGGACGTATTTCGAGTTTGTGGCATGGAGAACGAAAGGCGGTCTGCGAGGGACTGGCTTTAATGGAGTTTCAATTACTCTCCAGCTGGCTCCTTTATCCTCTGTCACGAAATGTGTTTTGCCCTCAGTTACCGCATATGCAACGTTGTTGTCGGTGGGATGAGAGTATAGTGCGGAAATTGGGTCAGAATTTTTGAGGTTGATACATTCCCAGGTTTTTCCATCATCAGCCGAACCTCGAAGCTGTTTACTGTTTTCGTCTAGGTATAAGAGATTCTAAATTAATCAGTTAGTTGTTTTTTTCTTTATCTTTTTTCTGGTTCGATAAATCGAATCAATACATACCCGGCTGTCTTCAAAGTATAGAAATGTGCGCGGGTGAAAGTCAAGCAAGTTTTTGGTAATTGAAGGTGAATATGCAAATACCAAAGATATCAGCCCTAAGAAAATCAAACTAAATGAAAAATCTGGGGATAGGCCAAACTTTTTACGATATGGTATTATAGTCACACGCATTCTTTTGTTTTTCGAAGTAGTAGTTGATTGATGTAAATAACGAGAGTGACAAGTATCAATTATAGTCAACTAATTGATAGTTTACGAAGTTGATGATATAGCATTCATTCATTTAAACGATGTCCTCAGCTTTATTTATATATTATAAACAAATTGTTCCAATTTATTGTTAATATCTTTCCTATGTGCGAGCAAAACGACTACAATGAGCTGTACTCGTTTTCATATATTTGAAATTTCTTGGTAATGCTTGGACGAGAATAATAGTAGTTGATTTGATAACAATCTCTTTTTCTAAAACTATCTCCAACTTTGCTACAAATGAGAGCAGAAGTATTTCAATAACGAAGTTTTCGTGTTTTTCATTTAAAATATTCTCAAGCTTTTCCATTCTCGTTTCAATCAGGGTTCTCCGTTCAAGTTTTTCTTGAAAAAATACGATTTCGATTATCTGATTAAAAATACAAAGATCATACTTATTCCTAATTAAGAAAGTTGCCTAGGTGTAAAATCTCGGCAAGCCATTTGACGGTTCAAAAACGCCTAGGCTGATACCCACACTCTATATTTCAATATATATTTTATTTATTGTCTAGTAATATATTGATTCTTGTTTTCTTGCTTTTGTTGTATGCCTCTTTGACTGAAGAACATTGCCTACTTTTCAAAAAAGGCCTTACAAGCAATTTGTTGTCATGTGGTATTTCACTTTTTTTTATAAGCCTTTGTCCTGAAATAAAAAAAGGTCAAGACATATATTTCCATACTTGTCTCTAGAATAGGCCCCAACCTCGCATATATACATTTAATATTAATTATTAGGTACTCGTCGTTAATTGGCTAGTCTTGTTTGGATTGAATTGGACTCTGAAATTTTTTAAATTTTCAAATTTTTCAGTTGAAAAAAAAGTGTGACTTCCTTCAAGGTATTTGTGAAAAATGGAGTATGATAAATGATGGATATTTCAGGATTATCGATTGAGTAAAGCTTTTGTAAGTAAATGATATGCTTCACGCATAAGAATGCTCAGCCAGGCTCTTAAGCTGATAAAGATAGGTTTGATAAGATATCCTGCATTTTATCTAGACGATAACAATATAAAGTGACTGGATGCATTCTAACACCAATAGGCAACCATATAGACCCAAAATAAAAAAACCTAATGAAACAACTTGCAAACAATGTTATAATTTGCTTTTAATATAGAGATATAGATATGGATATAAATATAGATATTTATTATTATTATTATTATTATTGATTATAAACAGCGAAAAAACACTATTTAAATTATACAGTACATAACAAAAAGTAAAACAAAGAAACAACAATAAGAAAGAAAATGAAATGAGTTACAAAAAAAAAAAAAAAAAAAAAAAAAAAAAAAAAAAAAAAAAAAAAAAAAAAAAAAAAAAAAAAAAAAAAAAAAAAAAAAAAAAAAAAAAAAAAAAAAAAAAAAAAAAAAAAGAATGACATTATGTTTAAAGAATCGTATCTAAAAGTCCGATACCTCCGGTCTCACAGACCGTGAAAAAAAAAAACCGGCAATCGTTTTGTATATATATTTATATTCTTTGTTACCAATAGGCCAAAAAACAAGAGAATATAGTCATTTAAGAAAAATGTGAAAAATAGTCATTAAATCAACGAGAGAAATGAGGGGGGAAATGAATAAAATAAAATATTTACCACCGGTTTCTGTGAGACCCGCCAACAGACGGTAAATACCTTGATGCACGAATAACCCTTACTCCAACATTGAGGGTTCCATAATTGCCGGTGTCAATAGTTGTAGCGAACCCAGAAAGTGCAGTCCAGGCATTGGTGAGCTCAGATTCGGGAACACGGATCCAAGCCTCAGGGTTTTGCTGGGTTTCCTGTTGCTGTTGCTGTTGCTGGTATTGCTGAAGCTTTTCAAGGTTGGAAAATGCCATGCTTGAATATTGCTCGTCAGTACTACACGTGCTGTTTCTTCGGCTTGAAGATTTGCTAGAAACCGAGTTGAAGCTGTCACTTCGAGTTTTGTACACAATAGTTGGATGCGAAGGATCGCAGCTAGCGTCTGAAGTGTCTGAAAGACTGGATTGACTGCCGTTTGAAGACAAATAACGACGCTGGGGCCGTCTGCGTTTGTTTAGAGCAGGCCGTTGATAACGTGGATTGATGATATGAATGATATCTGTAGGAATCGTCTGGTCAGAAGCTCCTAATTGCTGGGCCATGGCTTTAGTTACAATAACTTTCCAACATATCAGGTCTAAATTAACATGGTTGGCAGCATGTGACTGGTGGTGTGGCTGGTTAATGAAAGCGATACTGGATAAAGAGGCGATGCTGTTTCCACGGGATCTAGTGGCCACGGATTGCAACGTAGTCGAAGCAGTCGAAGAGACAGCTGGAGACGCCTCATTGCACATTACTTCGAGATGGAGATAGGCATAGTCGGTTGAAGAAGGAGCAGAAGAAATAGAAGGTTGGCGTATTAAAGACTGGTTTTTATCAAGCACAAAAAACTGGAACGACTCAGGTACAACAAAAGGAACGGTCTCAGAGCATAAGGATGGTGGTGGATTAGCGTATTTAGGCACGTAAGCAGGCTTTATTACAACAGGAGAATCAACCTGTTTATCGGAAAGTGATCGGAGAGAAGGTTTTGATGACAGCAAACGCATGTGGAGTCGGGGAAGAGGGTGTCTGAGTGTATAAAGTCCTTGAGACTTGAAATGTGAGTTGGAAAAGAAAAAAAAAGAATAAAAAAAAGTTCAAACATTTGACGCAGAATCTGCCGTTTCCTTATATGACTGAGGGCCAGGTGATGGGTAACATACGCATATGTAGGGCTTGGACCGAGAACGGATCAAGCGACACACGTTGTGTAGGCTTATGACCTTGGATGCTACATATGATATTATACTTGCGCGTATTTTTAGCTACTCGAGATTTATTTTTTATGATTTTTGCAAAATTATGTAACGTTTGTATTATTTTATAATTTTCGAATCTTTTAAGTTCTTTTATTAAAGGTTACTTGTTTATAGTATAAGTACTAGCTCCAAACGTCATTCTTAGTCTTCTATGCGGCTGTAGCATTACGTCTCATAGTTGTGGTTACAGCCATAATTTACTCGGTTAAATAAGTATTCCATTAAATCGTATCAGAGTCGACTTTCAAGACATTGACTCTAGGCTTGGGACAGGATTTAACGATCGACGAAGCAGAGATTGAATGTGTTTGATTGATCTTCTTCTGATGCTTTTTGATATGTTACAAATAGTCAAAGGTCAAAAGACGGAGTATATGTGTTTACTGCACATCAATAGCAAGCCATTCATGAAAGGTTTGTTTTATTTCTAGAGTACACTTACACTAATAGTAATGCTTTCAAGTCAAAAGTTGATTGGTTCATTTTGATTAGAACCTTAGCGTTTTTTTAAAACTGAAAACAGTTTTTGCTCATTGCTCTTAGCTTGTGATACCTAAATTTTGTACAAAATACATAATTAGCAAACGCCAGGTTTCAATTTATTTTATTCATGAAAACTTGGCAAGAAAAAAAAAAAAAACAAATCTTGCTAAGCTAGTGAATAACCAAATCTCAAGCAGTTCAATTCAGTTCATTTACAGGCCATAGAACTAAATTTCAAGTTGTTTTCATCTTAAACAACCAATTTGCTATTTCAGCAATTGAAGATCAGGTACATTGTTTGTCGAAATGCAAAATGAATATCACGGCCACACTCACAAACAAACACATCACATTAAAACATATTTTCTTTTCTGCCTTTTACTAGAACCATTCTTTTACTCTTTTTCCATTTCATTCCTCTAAATCCATCAAATCTCATGAAAATAAAAATCGTTATTCTCAAAGATTTCAAGTTCAAGTCCAGCCTTATGATTGTATCATGCGTATCCCACAACCTCAAAAAGATATTTTTAAAAGCCGTTCAAGCCGCACGGTTGCTTTTTTTTCCACGACAAAATATTTAAAAAAATGTTAGTAGATCAGCCCAGCCAGCAGCCCTAATTCATGTTTATAACCTCTGATAAAAAAAGAAATTGTGGCTTGGGCGATGAAACTACTAGAATATATAAATAAATCATATTTAAAGTCTAAAATTCCGGTTTCGTATATCATTACTCATTCGTTAGATTCGGCCGTGACTCTTTGTAGGTTATTTTCGAAAAAAAACCGTTTTGAAATGTTGTGTATAAACACACACAATTGGTACCTGACTCCCAGTCATCTACTTTTTTCTTCAACTCCTTATTTAGCACTCACAGCACAAGAAAATTTTTTGTAAATAGCATACACCTACATCACGATTTTTCAAAAGTTTGCATAAAAAAAAACAGAACGACCATCATTGTATGCTTCACACAATAATCAGACATCTACTTTGCCACTTGAAAGGAGTTCACGAATATGCAAAATAGTAACTATTGCGTGCTAAATAAGCTAATCTTAGTGAGAAATACCATCTTTTTGTAACTTGTTACATCAAAATAAACAGCTTCAAATACAAACTCAAGAGTTAGCCATGTACGTGACTTTCTTAAATCCAAAATCAAAACAATATTTATACACATAAAATACAGCATTTTGAAACTTTTCAAATATTTAAAAAAACAATCATATTCATCATTAATATCACAAAAAATTATTTAAGTAAATCCGCTCTTTTTCGTTTCACATGGCAGAAGACTTAATTTTTACACAGGTACATGATAAAAACTTTTTAGTTGGAGACAAGGGCATCGTACTTCTGCTTGAACCACTTGATAGAGTCTTCTCTGCTAACCTTGTGGTTGACACCAATGGTGGACTTGCATCTCTTTCTGCGAGCAACACGAGCACCCTTGCGGCCCATGCAGACGTAGAAGTCCATACCGTAAATACCAATGGAAGGATCGTACTTGATACCAAGATCAATGTGTTCGGTGATACCGAAACCGAAGTTACCGGTCTCAGAGAAGTTCTTGGTCTTGAGTTCGTACTCCTTGACCTTGAGACCTCTCTCAAGAATTTCCTCAGCCTTGGGGCCACGGATGGTGACGTGGACAGCAATCTTTTCGTTTCTTCTGATGCTGAAAGTTCTGACAGTGTATCTGGCCTTGGAGAAGACAGGAGTCTGACCGGAAAGCTGCTCAAGAACCTTGGCAGCACGAGTAAGTCTATCACCGGACTCACCAACACAGATGTTGAGGGTGAGCTTCTCGATGCGCAATTCACGCATGGGGTTTGCACTCTTGTCACTCTGGTCAATAAATGTTAGTTTTATTGATTATCTTTGAAAAGTTGGCATTACTGCAAATAGTCGACATGATCCCAATATATGTTTGAGTTTTTCAAAATAGATAAACTTGATAATTTGGCAATCCTGAGACGTATCTCTACAACTGAGGTATACAAAGCGTCGAGCTGGCCAGAGAAAGAAAATGATCAAGAAATCGTCATTTCAAAAATGTGGTATTCGAATGAAGGACATGAGCTTTTGAAATCGCGTTGTTGAAATATAAAAATTTTCGACGAGGCACATGAACCAACAACGGGTTCAAGTAACTTTGAAGGGTATATTATATCAAGCTCAAAATAACAATAATCATTTATGAAAAAAAAATATTTTTTTGAAGGAATCACTGTCAACAAATGCTAAATATCATGACATACCATCTTGTATATTTGTCGATGTAACTAAAAGGGTCGGTGTAGGTGGAGTCGAACAGCCAGTAAAGAGGGATTCAAAGCTAAAGGAAGAGGCTCTGCAAAATTTCGCACTACCTCTGAAAATATTTCGACCAAGATGCGCAAAACCCTGGTTCGCTGGATTTTTATTTTCACGTGATATCATAAGTTGTTCATTGTGTTTTGTTTGGTGCTGAAATATACAGTTTCGAATTATTACATAGTACTTGTTATACTAAAGGGCTAAGCCCTAGTTTTATAAACTTCACGTGACTTTAACAGTCTACATTTGCGTTGATATTTACCCAACCCTCTTTTTAGAGTGAAGAGCACGACTCACAGTAAAATCCATTGAGCCTTTAGAACCATGATATATAGTTAATGAAAAAGTGTGAGACGTCTAGCTCATCAGTATAGATCAAAAGTATAGAACATTATGAAAGAAATGACAATCCATTACTCTCAAATCTCTCAACTTTTCACCACCAGGCTGTGTTTATTGTCTATATGGCAAGGGTAAACTGCGTACTACTTGTGGTTCTAAGACCTTGTGTGAAAATTTTTTTCGCTTGTGATGCGTTGCAAGGTTTGAGTTTTTTTTTTTTTTTGAACTTTGGAAAAAAAAAGAATAATATATTTTCAGCCGTACAATATGTAGCCTCTCACATGCACACATGATTATGTTTTCCGAAGCACTGTGTAGTCTCATCTGTGACATTCGCCAACAGCCGTAAAAATGACCAGAAATGAGCCGTCACTATTAATATGAATATAAGTGCATAATGAGATGACATTGGCGTAGAAACCATCTTGTATATAATTCAGAGTTTAAAAACTTATAAATAATTGATGAAGTAATTAAACAACATTTCAAGCTTGGTCAATTGTTAAAATCGAAAAGAAAAAAAAACACTGAGATTGACAAGAAAAATAAATATTCATTAGTTTATTAATCCTAAGTACAACTAAATCTATGAAGTATGAACTAAGACACTAGTTGGTCCAGAACCCATTACATGCAGTAACAAAAAGGGCTTTAACACTACCTTTTCAGTTAAAAGCATCAATTGGCAATGAAGTCAATTTAATCGCTCTTCTCGAAAAGAGGAGCATTGACCTTCTGAGCAGCCTCAAACTCCTTCTTGAAGTTGTCAGCATTCTCAGAATTGCCGAATCTGATAGCGAGAGTAGCGGCTTCGGGGGCACCTTCACTGATATCAGCAGTGACGGAGTAGACCCAACTGCGGTCGGAGCCAACATTAGGCTTAAGAGTGTAGTCAGGGAGAACTAAAAAATAAAAACGTTAGTTTCAAATCAAAACAGATCAATTGGTATCAAATCAACATTTTAAGTTCAACTTACTGTAGTGGTTAGCACAGATCTTAAGGGTCTTGTCTCTGCGCATCAACAAACGGACCTTGCCGTTGGTCTTGTGCTTGAGGAATCTAACGTCACCGGTGCCGCGTTCTTTCCATTCCTTGGCTTCAGCGTCAAACTTGAACAACTTGGCGCGCCTATAAATATTGTGTCAGTAAATTAATGCTTATCATAATTTGTGGTATATCCTGACACTGAATCAATTGATATGGTATAAAAGTCAACACAAAGTTGTTACCCAAAACAACCGCTTAAAGCAATTGTAGACTTTATGGTATAAACCTTTTTTTTTCAACTTTTGCAGCCAGTGCACATCAACTTCAGTTTACAAATAAATACTCACATCTTGAAAATAGACTCTTCGTCCTCTTCATTGGTCTTAACATCAACCTTCTCAAGGCTGACAATAGGCTCGAAGTGAACATCGGGTTCTTCTTCATCAGCAGCCTCCTTTTCTTCAGACTTCTTGGATTCTTCACCATCTTCCTTGGTCTCAGTCTTGGGCTTAGCACCACCAAACATGGAGAAAGCGTTGGTAGAAGCGGTAGAAGTACCAAAAATGGACTTCTTCTCTTCAGTAGCAGGAGCGACCTTTTCTTCGGTCTTAGGGGCAACCTTTTCGGTGGAGTCTGACATTTTGATTGTGTATAAAGGGTTTAAGAATCTAAAAAAGCGGCATTATGTTAGCTCAGGGATCAATGCTTTGATCTGCCAGGTAACTCAAAAGATACCAGAGTATAATAAGGCAGAAATATGTTGTATGGTATTTTACAGTTTGGTAAACGTATCAAAAGGTATCATAAAAATAGCAAAACAGATGTCGAACAAACACAATGTGATCAAGGACCAATTGCTTGTGAGCATTAAACTTGGAGCCAGTCCTTACTGAAAAATATATTCAGATCACAGCCATCATATTATTTGAACTCAAAAAATGACATATATTGAATCAAATGCCTCGGCTATAAAAAAAAGATATCAAGTTGTGACTTACTTTATCAGAAGATAGATGTACTGATAGATGGTAGAACCAGCAGGGAAGAGAAGGAGAAAACGTGTAGGTAAAATTTTTTGTAATCCTGGATGGTCGCCACTCTATGACAGTGCGGTGCTTGCAATAACATACTCAACAGCAACAATCATGATCAGGTCAGCACAACTAGGATTGCTGAAGAAAACCATTGACTGTATATTAATTAAAGCTCGTGATATTCATCTTAATTAACTTGTTAAACTAAACTAATCGGTTTCTTAAACATGATTATAAGGCATTAATAAAACACTACACGTGAAATACATGTGACTGGTAGTTTGCCACCTTTGGATTTTGGGTTCACGAACCCTATATACTCAGAGTTCTCTAGTGCCACCCAGCTTTATTCCACACATTTGCCTTCAATTGATCACCACTAGAACTGGATTTACTTATACCACCCAATTTGTTTTGTTGACTGATCTGTTCTGTTTTTGTTCACTTCCAACCCTCAAAGATACTTTTTTAGTTTAATTTTCAAACATTGAACTTGTTTGAAATAATCTCGTTTTCTAAACGTCACGCACATACATTTATACATATACTTTTTAAATATCAGTAGCTATGGACGCCATCGCCAATAAATATTCATACCAGGCTACTGTCGACAAGTCTGCTTTCGAAGAAGCTGAGCAAGAAGTTTTGGGTGACGAGTTTCAATCTGGAATCCCTTCAATTAGCTTGCCACCAATTGATAGAGTATGTGCTTTTTTTTTTTCTTTTCTATTATCTAAAGATAATGAATATGATATTATCATATTATTCATTATATCACAAAATATCAACATGGTTATAAAGCAAAACATTCTAACAAACAAATG
Source organism: Magnusiomyces tetraspermus (assembly GCA_030578715.1). Taxonomy (NCBI): domain Eukaryota; kingdom Fungi; phylum Ascomycota; class Dipodascomycetes; order Dipodascales; family Dipodascaceae; genus Magnusiomyces; species Magnusiomyces tetraspermus. The sequence goes on along the minus strand of JAKTYL010000029.1, from coordinate 170,469 downwards.
TCTGTCAATTTAGCCAGCTGCCTTTTTGAGAGCTCACACCGATGACAGCTCTAACCCTGATGTTAAAATTAAAATTGCCCACGGTACTACCACACTCGCTTTTCGTTTCCAAGGTGGCATCGTTGTTGCTGTTGATTCTAGAGCCACGGCAGGCAATTGGATTTCTTCACAAACCGTCAAGAAGGTAATTGAGATCAACCCCTTTTTGTTGGGTACTATGGCAGGTGGTGCCGCCGATTGTCAGTTTTGGGAAACCTGGTTGGGTATGCAATGTAGACTTCACGAGCTTAGAGAAAAATCTCGTATTTCAGTGGCGGCTGCTTCAAAGATTTTGTCAAATTTGACTTATGAATACAAAGGAATGGGTTTGTCGATGGGTACTATGATTTGTGGTTATACCAAGCGGGAAGGACCCGCAATTTACTATGTTGATTCAGATGGTACCAGACTTAAGGGCAATCTTTTCTGTGTTGGTTCAGGTCAAACATTTGCATATGGTGTTCTTGATGCTTCATACAAGTGGGATTTGACTGTTGAGGAAGCTTTGGCTCTTGGTAAGCGAAGTATTCTTGCCGCCACCCATCGTGATGCTTACTCTGGTGGTTCTGTTAACCTTTATCACGTTACTGAAAATGGTTGGATTTACCACGGAAACTACAATGTTGGTACTGAGCTCTGGGATGCTAAGGAGAAGGAAAGCTCATTCAACAACGTCGTTACATCTTTGGCTTAAATAAATCAAAATTAATTCAATATATATATCAAGCACAATGTATTAGAATGAACAAGTGCTTTTCAGGGCTGTTGAGTAGTTTTGAAATACATCTTGGGATTAATTTTAGTATCAAATAATGTAAATTTTTCAATAAATACAAAAATAATGAAAAAAATTGATTTTAAGCTTGTTAACAATTAATTGATTAATTGACGCCGTTTATAGGTAATGAACACAGACATCACAAAGACATAATAAACCAAGAACTACGAAAAAGTAATTTTTTACAAATAACTCATATGCTAAAAATGATAAATTAAGAATAAATAATGTATAAGTATATACAAATGGCAGGATAAAAAATTACAATAAAAAAGTACAAAAAAGAAAACTCATTATTTTTTCATGACTTTAAGCTGAGGCTCATCAGGATGCGAAGTATTTGAAGATGACCCAGCCACTTGAGACACAGGTCTTTTGACACCAGCAGTAGCAGATGGAGATGAAGAAGAAGAAGGTGTTGACGCTGATGCTGGAGAGTAAGGGGATGGTAATGATGATGATGGTGATGGCTTTTCAGATTTGGATATTGGCTGACCATCGGGAGTTAAGCCCATTTTGGCGGCATACGCTCTAAGCTGTTTCAATGAAGCTTGAATAGCTGGAGATGGGTTTTTGAGGCGCGAGGCTTTTGCTAGCATTTGTGCAATCTGCTGTGCTTGAAATGATACATCTTTAGTGGGCTTGAGACCAATATCAGCATCTCTTTCAGAAGCAATAGCAGGAACAGCAGGACTAGGTGATTTTTGAAGTCTAGCAACTGGAGAGCATGCCTCTGCATTCTTGGGTAACGGTTTTGTTAATACAGCCTTAGATTTGGCATAGGTATCAACGGGAGGTGCTGTTATCTTGCTTGAATCAATTACCGCGCTAGTAGTGTTGGATGCTGTTTTGGAAAGTGGAGGTTTAGGTGCTGGAGCTGGAACTGGAACTTGAGTTGGAGCACTAACAACAGGCTTAGAGACTGAAACCGGGCTTGGCGAGAAAACAGGAGATACGCCCTTCACAGGCTGCTGTGTAGCAGGTATAGATGGAATCTTTGAAACAGGAACCGGTGTAGATTTGGGTATGTTTTTAGGAATAGCCGGGCCTGTTTTTGTTGTAGCTTTTGTCAAATTTGCTGGAATATGTGTTTGCTTGGGAACAGAAAAAGATGCCAAGGGTTGTTTTTGAACAGCTGATGTAGCTGGTACTGTAGAAGCGGTATTTTGAACCGGATTGTACCCTTGGGCTGTTTGACCAACAGACAAGCTTGAAATGGAAGGCTGTTTCTGAGTGGTGGTATTTAATCGCGACTGAGTTGACATAGTACTAGTAGTTATATTCTTATTTGCCTGCTTCGGAGGAAACAGATTATTGATATCAACTGCAGCCTTTGACTGATTGGTATTGTTTCGTACAAGTGCAGCTGTTTTTCCTTTTCCTTGCACCTTGGGTATTCCTGCTTTTCCTTGTTTAGCAGTTCCTCGCACAGTAGTGGCATTTTTCTGAGTACCCGGCACTGTTGAAGCAGCAGAGTTTGTTGTACCAACTGCTGAAGTATAAAATGCCTCAGGTTTAGTAGAAGCTAACTTGGAGTCAACAGTAGTATTAGAAAGAGAGGTAGATCCAAGATCATTTGAAACAATGCCTGGTGGAGGTGGAGGTACACCAAGGCTCATCGCAGCTGAATGTAATCTCACAGAAGCAGGCAGCGTTGATGACAAGTTACCGAAATTTGGATGCGAAATAGACTGTGGAACCTTCAAACCAGCAGTTCGAGAAGGAGGAATTCCACTAGAATAAGACACACCAGACACAGAAGGAGGCGGTGGTGGAAGATCTAGTCCAGAAGGAATGCCAGATGGAGGATGAGAAATTGCATGGGGTGTAGTAATACTTTTAGAAACAGGTGGATATTGCTGAGCTTTGGTATTGCTTGGTGGTGTCCATTTCTTAGATCCTCCAACAGCAGAAGGCAAAGCCAATTTATTGGCACCACTATCTCTCGCAACATTAACAGCACTATTGGCTCCTGATGTTGATTTATTAACAGTATTTACTGAAGAAGCTGGTGATCCAGACTTGGGTGTAGATTGATTTGAAACATTTGTTGATGGAGATGCTGAAGATGCTGCTTTTGTTGGTCCTGCAGGTGAAGTACTCTTTTTTGTTTTTTCCAAAACAACAGAGTTAATTGCATTAAAAAGTTGCTCAGAGTTGTTTCCATTGATAAGATTCGCAATCGCCTTGTTTCCGCCATTCTTTGCCAGTTGAGCTATAGCAATCGCAAGTGCATTGGTCAACATTTCTTGTGTGATATTGCGGCCTGTGCCTTGGATTTGCTTCTTAATCTTTTCAGAAAGTGCAGTCAAGACACGCAAAGTGTCTTTAGACAATGGCACAGTTGAAGAACGAGCAGCACTAGAAGAGCTTGATGAACTAGCAGTTGAGCTAGTAGCATTCGATGGTGTATTTGCTGAAACAGAACCAGGTATATTTGCAGAAGGTTGAGTAGCTGCCTTTTTGACGTTTGCTATGGCTGCGGGCATGGGTTTGCCATTGTTAAGGGCATTTGATGTCTGAGCCATTTGTGGAACATTTGAAGCAGTTGAAGTTTGAGCCTTCGTACCAGATACATTTTGCTGAGTCTTGTTTAATAATAAGCCAGCACTGAAGCTATTCAAATCACGAGAGTTAACAGAGGTATTAGGAAGACCATGAGAAGTCACTGGTATTTTTGGATTAACTATATTTTTGCCATACTGAGCGTTTGTCTGTTGGGTATTGTTTCCAGTAGCATCAAATGCTGGTGCTTTTTGGAATTTACCAGTAATCTTATTCATGGCATTAACATTTGGACCGGAAACAGGCTGTGATACATAACCTTGCTTGTTTCGGTCAACTGGCTGCTGCGGTGGCTTGAAATTCTGTTGATTGGTCTTGGACTGAGATTCCAAAGGAGCCTGCTGTTGTCCAGGTAGTTGCGGCTGCTGGTATGGCAAAGAATTCTTGTTAGCCTGCTGATTCTGCTGGTAACTTGGCTGCTGCAGCTGGGTGTTTTGCTGGAGCTTTCCTTGAGTGGTTGGCACAAACAGGTTACTACTATTTGGTGGTAGCGTAGTCGCGGTTTTGGGTATCTGGTAGTTCCGATTAGGCTGATTCGTAGTATGTGCTTGTTTTTGAACCTTGTAAGCCGTATTTTGGGTGCTTGTGTTTAGATTTTTTGTTCCGGCAGAGTTTGCAGAAGTGCTCTTGGTATTACGTTTGGTAGTTGTCTTTCTTGTGTTTGTACGACCCTTGGCACCTTTTCCAACAACTGGCTTGGACACTGTCGGCACTGGAGGCACAGAAGTGTTTGGTTTCGGCGTTGTATAGTATGAAGTGCTCGTAGTAGCTGGGAGATCTGGCATAGCTGGAAGAGAGCCAAGAGGGCCCATCATATTGCTGAAAAACAAAGGAGCAGTTAATCCAGAGACACCTTTTCCTTTAATTGATGAAGGAATTGCTGTTGTTCCGGAAATTGGTGGGCCCGTTGTGGTAGAAGCAAAAGGAGGTTTGACAGTAGGCTTGAGGCTATTGGGAATTGTACCTGAATTCAATGGCTTTGCCATTGTTTGTGGAGGTTGAGTTCCAAGCTTCGAGTTCTTAAGAGCTGTAGTTAGCGGTGAAGCGCTTTGAACTTTTACAGGTATGTTTTGAGCTTGTGATCCTTTCCCTGGTTTAGTAGCACTAGTATTTGACTGACTAGTAGAAGCTGGAGCAGAAGACATAGCTTCAGCACTGTTAATAAAGGAGGGTGTTTCTGTAGGAGAAGACCCAGCAGTTGGCTGTCTGGTCATATTTGAATAGTCAGGTCGAGAAATACGGTCAATAGTGATTTCACGAGCAAGCTCTGCAATAGTCTTCTTTTTTTCCGCTGCTGCTGCCGCTGCAATTGCTGAAGCAGAATCTTGAGATAGTGGTGTGGACAAAGGCATGGATTTAGGTAGCCCAGTATTTGAAGCAACACCACTTCCTGCTACTTGTGAAGCCAAGTAAGGCGCAAAAGAGCTATTTGGCTGATAAGTTGAACCTGTTCCTGAACCAGGATTAAACTTGTCAGTGTTATTTTTATTTTGAGAAGCATTATTAAGCTTGTTGACATTTCTGGATCCAAGTGATAAGGCTGATGAGCTCACACTCTTGTCAAACGGTATCACGTTCTGTAAATTCAAAGAAGAAGATGAACCATTGTTATTCATTGGGCTCATTAGAGAGTCAGAAAGATCATCATTAAGATAGTCATTGCTGCTACTGCTGCTGTGTGCGTTCAAGATTTCTGCAAGTTTGGAGCCAAGCGAATAGTGATTAGAAGCCGTACCAAGTAAAGATGTAGTACCAGATTGGCTTGAACTTCGAAAAGAACTTAAGTATGAAGAGTCATTAGATGCAGATGAGGCTGAGGATGAAACATTGAGCAAAGAAGTAGTGGATGAAGTTGAGACAGGTGCAGATGGTGAGGAGTTAGAAAACGCGCCAGCTGCAAGTTTGTTGTTTTGAAATGCAGTGCTTTTTGTGTTTAATGTTTTGGTATTAGCAAATGTGGTAGTCTGTTTCATAGGTTGAGAAGTGGTATTACTATTTGAAGCTTTATTCAACCCTCCATTGTTGTTCCCAGCAATATTCTTGTTCAGTGTTTGGGTTTTTAGAGATGATGAGGGGGTAACCTTTGCTGGTACAGAATATGGTTTTTGCTGGTTTTGCAAAGGTTTAGGAATATTCTGTTGATGCGGAAATTGTGAATTTTGATTAGGCGGAGGCGGTGGCTGAAACTTTTGCTGATTTTGAAGATTCGGAAATGCTTGAGAAGCCGCGTCTTTTGATGCTTTTTGTGGTTGGTTAAACGGTGGTTCTTTAATACCACCAACACTAGTTACCGGAGCGCTCGAAGAATTGGCATTTGAAACCACACTCGTTGAAGACATTTTTAGAGTTTGTTGTTGTGCCATCTTTTCCAAAATCATCTTTTGAGTTTGAGCAACATTAGTTGGTGTATTTCCAAGGTTTGCAGTATTGGTAAGACTTTGTTGAGACTGAGACTGAGACTGCGATACACTGGCAGGCTGTGATTGTGATTGTGGTTGTGGCGTCGACTGTTGAGCCGATGAAACCTGCTGAGACTGTTGATATGGTACTTGGTTAAATCGCTGTTGCGACGATGGTATCTGTTGCTGGTTCAAAGAACTATTATTATCCATTGGCCCAGTGTAATCTTTTTGCAATGCGTTCGCCTTTTCCTTTTGAAGCTCCAGCTCTTTCTCCTCTTTAGCCTTAGCTCGAACTCCTGCCAAAGCCTGTGCTTGGGCTTGGGCTGCTGCCGCCGCCGCCGCTGCTGCTTTTTCCTTATTTCTATTATTTTGAGCAGCTTTTTGTCGAGCACGCTCTCGTTCCTGAAAGTAGTCTTCATCAATTCCCCACAACCATCCTTTGCCTTCTTTTGATATCTTTTTGAAAACCTTGTTAGATGAAAGATTATGCCTAACAGAATTCTTCCAGCCATGGGGGCAATACTGGTAGTATGGAAATATGTCTTGAATTGACTTGTAAATCTTGGAGAGAGAAATACCCTGGGCTTCAGGGTGTGCTCTTAATGCAGTAGTTATTAAATGAGAATAAGAAAATTGAGGCTTTTCACGGAATTCTTCTGGAATTTCTTCTGGAAGGTATTCGCGCTGTGGCTGTGCTCGAGATTTGCATACGTTCTTCTTTGGTAGGTCCTTTTTGTCAAGGGGCTTTTTCTTAAAGTCCTTTTTCTTAGGATCAGACTTGTCGCTTAATTTCATTTCTGCTTTGTCATCTTTGGTATCAATATTTGATCTGGCTTTGTCATCAGCTTGCAATGTATCCACCATTTCAACATCTTTGCTCTTGTCATCTGTAGAAGCCGCACTCTCTTGACCTTCGCCAGAAGTTGATTCACCAAAAATACCAATAAGTGCCTTTTGTTCACCAGAAGGAGGCAGTACAAATGTGAATGAAATCTGACCGATTTGAATTTTCACGCTAAAAACACAATGAGAAAACGTTAGTAAAATGTCTTTTCAAAATAAGTTCATACTTCTAATCATACCCATTTCGTAAAGGAACGGTTGATCCAGTTTCAACAAATTCGTCATCAACGAAAGCACCGTTTCTTCCCAAAACCGACAATTCAAACCGCTGGGTTCCAAAATTGTAAAATATTTTTGCATGTTTTCGAGAAATAGCTTTGATAGGACCCAAATCAACATCCACAATAGAGCGAGCACTGTTTTGACCACTACGACCCAATATAACTTGAAGCGTTTGCACGTAAAAGATAAAGGTAGGAAAATCAAGCCGGGCATAAGCAGAAACGCGAGGAATATCGTCTTCGATGCCATTGTTTAGCTCTGTACCTGGTAACATTCCTTGGAGAGTGCTAAGCCCGTTTGCTTCTTCAGTGCCAGTGAAGCTATTTTCGATGTCACCATCATTTATACTGTTTAGCGCTGTGATTGCTTGCAGCGTCGAGCTCTTGTCAGATTTGATGCGCGAAAAGCGAGGAGGCGTGACCGCATATGGAGATGTTTGCTTGAAAGAGCCTATACTCTTGCTAATTTGAGCATCTGATATAGAGTCAACTGGTAAAAGAGAAGGTGACTGGGCAAGAACACCTGGTGTCATGGTTCCAGTGTTACCGGGGGCAATCATTGGAGCGATCGAGTTTGAAAGTTGATATGTAGGTCTATCAGAAGCTTCGTCATAGATGTGATGTGTGTTATCAGCAAATTCACTGTTTGGTATTTGGTTTAAGGATTGAACAACCCCAGCTGGTAAAGTATTGTTACATGACCCATTATCTTTTTGCTGAAAAGAGGTATTAGCATCTTGGCCTGCAACTGAAGCACTGTCCTTTTCTTTACTGCTTTTTTCTCCCCCTAGTTGATTCGTAGAATTGGTATCATTTTCTAGAGACATTCCGTCCATTGGCATATCTAAAGTCGTGGTTGAGTTGAAAACAGAAGAGGAAGCCGGTATACCTCCAAGCAACTCTAAGCTTGTTGGTAATGTTGGAGAGTGAGGAACAGATGCCGCATGCGATTGAGCCTCAGGTTTGGAAATGGAGGAGTTGGCTAGCGCTTCACTTTGCGCTCGTGCTGGAGGGTTCCTTCGAGAATTTAAAAGTATTAATGCATTAGTTGTAGATGCAAGGTCGGGAAATTTGACATTGATATTGGAAAGATCTGGAGTATCAGCTAAAGACGAGTTTCCTGATTGCAACACGGATGCAATACCTTCTTCCAGTGTCAAGCCGCCATTAGAATCTTGTTGGGTATCCACCTGTGAGCTGTCCAAAACTCCTATAGCATCTAATGATTCAGGAAGTTTGGCTGACAGTAATGAAGAATCTAGCTTGTCAAGATCTTTAAAGTCTTTGAGGTTGAGACTTTCAAAATCTTTCATTTCACTTTCAAATTTGTCAACATCTCTAAAATCTTTGAGATTGAGACCTTCTAATGTTTCTAGAAACTCTTTGGAATGCTGCTCAGAAATTCCAGCAGAATCAGTTTGTTTTGTATCTGAAAAATTCTCAGATAGAAAAGATTGTGAATCTGTTGGCTGGTTAGGGAGAGTGTCAGTAATGTCATCCATAACACCAATGCTTGTTTTATTGTTGCTGTTGTTGGTATCTTTTGAACCACTGCCATCAAATGAAATATTAGGCTGCGAAAGTTGATTATTATCAAGAGCTTGAATGTCAAAAATATTAGAGTTGGAGTCAAGACGTGAAGAATCAAAAGCAGACTGTTCTGATACTTCAAATTTGGACGTATCTGGTTGGAGAGATTTTGGAAGAATTATGTCAAATGGTATTAAATCCAAAGCGCCTTTTTCTTTTGGTTTATCCAAGTCGAGTTTGTCAGTTGACGTAGTGAGAGCCAAAGAATCTATAAATGTCTTGTCTAAGCCATCTTTATTGAACTCAGGTAGTGAAACTTCTTTGATGTTACGGAAGTCTTTAAACAGTTCATTTTTCAAAGCTTCCGAGTTGTTGAAAGAAGCATCAATATTAACATCAGAGTTGTCAAGTCCTTCGAAATCTCCAATCTTTACATTTTCTAATGAAATAGAGGACATGACAGTGTCGTTGTCTGCTTTATTTTCTGTTGAACTTTCCGATTCTTTTAATGATATAACTTTTTTTATAGACAACGCTGAGACGACTGGATGAGGTTCTGAGGCATTGGATGAAGTTTTGTTAGAGTAAGAATGTTGAGGCTCAGAAATGTTCATGTCTATATTGTCAAGCTGAGCTAATGAGAAAAGATCTGAAGGCTGGCTCAAAGACCGTTCAAGTGTTTCTGTATCAAAATCTGAACTTTTTTCGGGCGTAATACTATCTTTAACAAGCTTTTGTTCATGCGGTTTAGGTACTGACGGTTGAACGCTCTGTAAATCTTCCAAAGAGGATTGAATGTTGGGAATATTGTCGACGTTATCCTTAATAGAGCCACTGCTAGCTGGAGATTTTCGTGTATCGGAAGGAACAGGTTGTTGTTCCTGTTCTTGTTGTTTCTCAGGCTCATCAGTAGATGTGTTTACTTTTGAAAGCAAGCCAGTTGAAGCGTGAACAGCATGTTGATCAGGGGATGATTTAAGAGGGTCGAAAAAAAGACTGGAACTGTTTTCACCTTGAACATTAAAATCCAAGACTTCTCCAGCTTTTTCACTTTCCTCTAAAGGCTGCTCAGATGTCAAGTTGTCAATATTTTCAGAACCGGTTTCTTTTTCGTGCTCTAATGCTTGAACGCTAGTGGTCAGATTTCGAGTTTCATCATTAGCCTGCAAGATGTTGGACATAGTAGCTGAAAGTTTCAAAGAGTCAGTACCATCTTTTTCATGCTGAAGAATTAAATCTTGAATAATATCGTGGCTTTTGTTGTCATTGTCGTCACTTTTGTGTTGATTGTCCGCAGGTTCCGAAGCTTGAGTGTATGGTGCCTGCGCGTCGCGTTCATTGGAGTTGAGCGCCGAGTCATGAGATGAAGGCACAGGCTGCGTTCCGGGTGATACGGTACTCATAGTTTCCCGGAAAGTGTGTGTTTCGGTCGTCGAAGCGCGCGTAAACAGTTGGATCAAGTCGAGCGCGTATATGAACTGTAGTAAAAAAGACGAATATACGTGCGGGCCAGAAAGCAGGTAAAATCTTTTGGGGTTAGGGTTTACATACATACATACATGTTGAAGACCGTATATAAGCGTTGCACTGGGCCAAACTCCTGTTCCTGACTGTCTCCATCCCCATAAACTTGATTCAATATCGCCACTTCTCAAACTTTCGCAACTCTCAATTCTCAATTAACACTAACTTAAAATGTCCAACTACATTGTGCGTGGTGATTTTTAGTGGTTATATTAGCATTATCGAGATTAAGCTAACACTCCTTTAGGTTACTTTCAAAGACGGTACTTCCCCAGACGCTATCTCCAAGTAAGTTGATAAGTAGATTATACAAGTATATTGGTTGCTAACATTGCTTTAGGGCCAAGTCTGAAATCACCGACGCTGGTGGTAAGTTTGTGAATTTTTTTCTACAATCGTTATTGAGATAATTGAATTAACAGTACGGCTTCCTATCTTTTTCTGTCGTTATTTGCGGGTTTTAATTGTTTTTTTAGGAAAGATTAACCATGAATATAGCTTGATTCCAGGATTTGCTGCTACTCTTCCCGAGGATCACGTCTCTACTCTTTCTAGCAACCCTGACGTCGCTAATGTTGAGGCTGATAAAGAAGTCAAGATTCAGTAAAAGATATTGAGAGTATGGTGCGATAAGGGCTGACGCCTGATTAACAAGTCAGCAGAATTGTGTATACCGCTACCAATCTTTTTGCTTTTTCTATACTTTTGTTTTATTATCATTATTATTATTTCTATTGACATTATTATGCCTGTCTAATTTTCTAATGACATTTTTATATTTATCAATTCAAATAGAATTATCAATTTGTACTATCGCTAGTTTGCGTACTATTTCGTATTTTTGACTCTATCTAAAGCATTGCTACAGCCTCACGTTTTTAGTAGACTTTTTGCTGATATTGCTATCTAAGCATAGTTCAAAGCATCAAAAAAGAACAAATCACCATTAAGGCTAAATATTAACAAAATTTACAAAATCTCTTTAAAAGGCTAATATAAACTGTAATAAACTGTAAATATATATAGACTGAGCCAAATAAAAAAACGGTTATTGCTCGTTTGAATAACTGTAAATGCACGTGATTTTACAAATAACATCATTTACATGGGTGACACTCTGGTTTGCAGACCTAACTATCAAATATCAAGTTTTATTGAGCCTCACCTGCTTGGATATCCATTGCATGTTTCACAATACCTATTGTAGCTGATGTCTGGATTTTCTCATTACCTCCAGCTGCCAGTCTGAACTCGATTTCACTTAGCCCTTCCAACAAAGCAATTCTGGCTTCGGGCTTTAATTGGTATGTTTCAAATTCAGTCGCCAGGACCTCCAACACATCAGCCAGAGCCAGACCCTTGGCTGATTTGAGTCTATTTACAGCGTTGAAGCATGTAGTCCATTCATCATTCAAAATGGTATCCATGATTGTCTTGACGTCTGCTGGTTGGGGACTGCCCACACAGTTGTAAATCATTTCTTCCGTAATGTATCCCTTTTGGCATGTAGGTTCAGTTCCAGTCATTTCAGTGTCGTCATTGTCGTCATCCTTGACGGCATAGTAGCAAGGCTGCAGAACGTTGAGTGCCTTACGCATATCACCCTTAGACAAGTTGACAAGTGCCTTTCGTGCATCTTTTGTAATCTTGATATGCTCGGTATCAATCACATACTGTAAACGATGGTCAATTGCGGGTGCAGACATTGGCGAGAATCTAAAGCGTGTGCAACGAGAAAGAAGGGCCGGGTTGAGCTTGTGTGCGTAATTGGCAATAATACAAAAACGAGTGTGTACCGTATACTTTTCAATGACTATAAGTTGGAAGTTGGTTAGGTCAGCTGTTAATTCAAAAACAATAGAGTAAATACATACCTCGTCGTAATGCGTTTTGGGCAACATTTGTCATAGCATCAGCTTCATCCAAAATAACCAATTTGAATGAATATTTCGAATCACTAAACCTGTTAATACTTTTTCTAATTTGCGTTTGAACTTTTTTTTCAACACTTTTCTTTTCACTTACGAAAACATTTGTCTGGTACTTGCAAAAGTCTTGATCTGATTTCTCACAACATCAATACCTCTATCATCAGACGCGTTGAGTTCCAACACCATGTGCTTCATGTTTTTTGCACCATACAATTCACGGGCAATTGCCAAAATAGTAGTGGTTTTACCAGTACCTGGAGGGCCATAAAAGAGTAAATGAGGCAGTCTGTTGACGCTGATGAACTTTCGTACTGTGCTGATAATATGTTCTTGACCAGAAACCTCGTCAAGAGTGCTAGGTCTAAACTTTTCGACCCTAGTAAAAAAAAAAAAAAAAAAGTGAATACACATGATTTTGGGTCAGAAATGTCATTTTTCACAACAATGGTGGAATTGGATTAATGGGTTGAGGAATTGAAACTTACCATGGTAAAAGATCGTCGTCAGCAGACTTATTAGGTACTGCAGCATGAACTTTTCCTTTGTCTTTAGTATCTAGTGACATTTTTTGAGTAATCAAGAAGAAATCAATTAGTTGAAAATTATGAGTTGAAAAATAAATAGTGATGTTTGGAGTGTTTACTTTTCTTGTTTTCTTTTTTTTTTTTTTGGTATTATTCACAGTGGGTTAGGGTATATCTATGATATGTATGTAACGAGAGTAAAGCCTTATACCCTTATTCCTTTGGAATCTGTTTTCCTCTTGACAACTCGTTGATCAGACTAGTTGTGCGGACATTAATCAGTATACACCTTTGTTTAAAATAAGAAAATAAAAGGCAAAGCAGGGTGGTTTTCCTATTTCTTTACTTATTTGCTGTATACTGCTTGGATTCGATATCACTTTATTTCTGGATCATCGACGTCCTTCTGCAATGAACATTGGTCAGATTAAAGACACTTTTTTACATCAAATTACGGATACACAAATAATTGTTTAGATTTACGTTCAATCAAATTTCAAATGATTCGACTGAAACCCGAAACACATTTGTTTCGCAACAGTTTACCGCACCCAGCCTGTATTATTTTTTTGTTTTTTGCACTTTTCGCACAGATTGTGTCAGCATCGTTCAATGATTACGACTTGGAAATAGCTCCAGACAACATTGACAAACCTGATTTGTATATTGGAAACGACGATGGACTTAGGATAAGAGAAGCGATGGCACAGGAAGCCTCAGCGACAACATCTGGCCCTGCAACACCAGAAGCCACCTCGATTGTTTATAATCAAATTATTCATGGCGCATTACAGCCTGGTGGGTATCATTTGTACGCACTTACCAATATTTCTTCTAAAACTTCGAAAAGCGTTTATGTTGCAGGTAACATATGTACTGCTCCAGACTCTGATCCCTATGGAAATAACATGTTTGTAATTTCATCAACTAGTTTAAAAAACATCACCAGTGCTATTTCTTCCTGGGACAATATCATGAATATGACTACTGCATTTGCATTTGATCATGGTTTGGGCTCGGCACAAGTAAAAATACCAACTAGCAACAGTCCACAAACATTATATGTACTAGTTCAAGCCAATTCGGTCCAAAACTTTGGAACTTTTCCAGGACAAACCCAGTTCAACGCAGAAGACCAAGACAATGACAACAAGAAAAAGAGATCTTTGATTGATAAGACTGATTTTGAAATTTTTGATGATTTTGAAGATTATGCATTTGCCAGGCCAGATCCAGTGTCTTTGACAAAAAGATTAATCAAAGCCACTGCGGCAAATAAAAACGATACCTGGCAGTACGAAATTGGAATATCAACGGGAGAAGCCATTTTCCAAGCCGACGATGAACAAAACATTTTCTTGGTTGACACTGACTTTGCACATGCTTTGCTCACGACAGCCAATATGAGTTTGGATGTGACTGAAGATGACCAAGTTGCGCCATACACAGATAAACCGTTTTACAAAAACCCACGGTCATACTACGACATTCATGTGTTTAGTAATGATTCAGGAACCCGGATTATCGAAACATTAGGCAACTCATACTGTGCCATTTCGAAATCGAGTGAAGTTGCGTTAAATACTGGAAATTCAAATGTATCCATCTCGACACGAGGCGACATTGGGTTTCCAAAGATTCAATATTTTCTCAACGGGCTCAACATTTCGAGCAGCTATATTGTATTCATCACACAACCTAAAAACTTGAGTTATGTCGTTAATGGCCAGACAAATGTTGGATTAAATGGTGGAACAGCGTTTGGTGTCCCAGCGCCAATTAGCACCAAAAAAGAACGAAACTGTCAACTGGTGTACAACATGTCAATGTGTAAGGATACTGCCTATGCTGTGCCAGGCAATGCGACAACGTATACTCCAGAAGAACTGAGCTTGACGTATGACAACCGGGTCCGCGAGCTGTATCAAGGCTTTGATAAGTCGATGCAACAGATTCCGTGTGCAAACGTGAGCGAGTTCCAAAAGTACTCGATCATGCGGACATGTGACGATTGCCGCGATTCGTATCGCAAGTGGCTCTGTGCTGTGACAATCCCACGCTGTGAAGATTTTTCGACAGATAAAAGCTATTTGGCTGTGAGGGAAATGAACACCTCGCGTGACGATTTCATTGATAGTGAGATTAAACCAGGACCGTATAAAGAGATGCTGCCTTGTATTGATATGTGCTACGCAATCGTACAGGATTGTCCTGCGGAGATGGGATTTGCGTGTCCTGATGTGAACAGTGTTGGATTTAAAGGGTACTATATGACTATGGTGAATGGGTCAAACACGTTGACATGCAATTTTCCGGGTGCAGTGTATCGGGTCAATGGAGCTCAGTGGCTGGTTTCACAGCTGGGTGCTTGGCACTCAATGGTTGTGACTTTTGTAATTGTATTAATGGTGATTTAAAGAAACGATTCGGTATGAAATAAAAATGATTGAAATTAGATAGAAAAATGTTTTAATGAAATTTTGATAATTATTATATATGTATTTACAATGATCTCTAAACGTCAGTTTTGATCTTTTTAACAGGTGGACCTTCAAGATCTTTTTCTTGTTCAGTTGGTTCAGTTGATTCAACTGGTTCAGTTTCAGAGACTGGTTTTTGTTGAGCCTCAGGTTCAGCCTTAGTAGGGCTTGACTCTGTGTTTGATTCTTGTTTAGACTCAACCTCAGGTTCACCTTCCTTAGTTTCTGTGCTTAATTCCTCTTTTGGTTTGGCAGCCTCGGCAGCCTCTTTTTCCTTTTGTACCTTCAACTCTTCAGCAATTTGAGTCTTGATATCTTTAATCTTCAATTCAGGTCCTTCAGCTATCATCTTTTTAATCATTGCTACCCATTCCTGTTCAGTGTATCCATTTTTACTGGTATTCGACTTGACTTCTTTATTATTACCATTAGCATTGTCATCACCCTGCTTTCCATTTTCCTTCTTTTGATCGTTTTGCTGCTGCTTGTCCAAGGCTGACTTTTCAAGTTTTTCTCTGCTAGCACTTCGAACATGTGTCACGATATCGTGTAAATCAAACACATTTTCGTTCAACACAAAAGGACCTTGTCGCACACGCTCAAGCTTCTGCATGTATCCAACAACGCCCAAACTTCTAGCAAGATCGTGGACCAAAGAACGAATATAGGTTCCAGAAGAAACTGCAAATCGTAGTCTGGCAACAACATACTTTTCAGGCTCTGTGTCTTGTCGCAGGTTTTCGCCAACAGGAGGCATAGTCTCGCGCAAGTAGAATTTTTTTTCTTCCTCGTCTGCAGGAATTGAAGCAATTCCACCATCGTCGTCAGTAAGCTCTTGTTTGGTCAAGACTTTGACGGACCCAGGCACGACTTCGAAAAAGTCGATGCGGACGTCACGAGCCTCGATTTTGCGAGGAAGTGGGACACCTTCTCTGGCATACTCGTACAGCCGTTTGCCGTCCATCTTGAGTGCAGAGTACACTGGAGGGTACTGGACAATGTTTCCGGAAAAGGACTTGGAAATGGCGTCCTTGATGGAATCTTCAGTAACAATCTGGTCTACATTGTTTGCGTACTCAAGAACGTTGCCAGTGACATCATAGGTAGTGGTGGAAGCGCCAAATACAGCAGTTGATTCATACACTTTGGTGCACTCAGTTAAAAATTCTTGCAATTTGCGAGTGCCGTTGCCAATACCAATGACAATGACACCTGAAGCAAGAGGATCTAACGTGCCACCATGGCCAACTTTGACGTCGGTGGATGGCTCGTTGGCGTGTTTACGTTTGTAAACCTGCTTTTTTTTCCAGTTGAGGTTACGACGAAGTTTAGTGCCGCTTAAGCCATTGGCCTTGGCCCAGGCTCGGGATCCTTCAACAAGTTCAGAAGAGTTGAGGGCACCTTTGAGAGCAGCTACAGCATCAGCAGAAGTTGGGCCAGCTGGTTTGTTGATTGCAAATACACCGTCCATACTATAAGGAGTTTCGTTCAAGAGAAATTTTGTTGAAAGGGTTTGGGTATTGGCGTTATTGTTAGAGTGTTTTGAAAAAGAAGTGAGCTTGTCTTGAGCTAAAGAAACAGTAGGGTTGAGATACTTTTGGTAGTTATCAGGATTGGAAGGTTGAGAAACGGATTTAGCAGCGTTGGCTTTTTGTTGTTTGATTTGTTGAGAAATGGCAAGAGACGAGATGAAACGAGTAGATGACGCCAGTGAACGAGAAAGGATTCTGTATTGCAGTATCATGGCCTAGTGGCAGTTTGGTTTGTGTAAAACGAGGGTTAGTTGAGGCCGAGCCAGGTTTGTTAGTTTATGAAATTTGTGTACTTGAATTTTGAAAAACAACCGAAAATTTTTTTGACAGTGTTTAGATGTGTGGAGGGTTGATAACTGTCACGGGACGGGCTGCAAAAAAGGGACTGTTTCTCAATACAAATGAAGGATTTTGATTATCAGATGAATAAAAACCCTTGATGAAATGTATCATTTGCATTTCCGAAAGTCTTATAATCATTACGATTCAAACCAGTATGATCAAGGTAGATTGTTCATGCTCAGCTAGATCGCCACGTGATTCAATTGATTAGATTTTATTGTTTATAGACGCGGCTACCTACTGGCTCTATGACATCACTTGTCATATAGTGTGCTACACAACTACTACACACGAAATAGACAGGTCTTTTCCTTAGCAATTTTATAACACCAAATGTAAACATACTCGTGGTACTCCCTGGCTTCTCGTACTTTCCTAATTCCCTAATTTTCGTGGCTTTTCAACACATGCTCCGTCTCAAATAAGATCCAACCGACATGATCGTTTCTTGCCTCATCAA
This sequence comes from Magnusiomyces tetraspermus, assembly GCA_030578715.1. Lineage (NCBI taxonomy): Eukaryota > Fungi > Ascomycota > Dipodascomycetes > Dipodascales > Dipodascaceae > Magnusiomyces > Magnusiomyces tetraspermus. Next base: position 153,238 of record JAKTYL010000029.1, on the reverse strand, counting down.
CTTAGGCTTTGCCAGAGTTTAGCCCGAATACAATTTAATTCATATCCTCTTGACTCTCTTTGCCGGCTTCAGGGTTTATAATCCCATTATGGATTTCAAAAAGGTCACAGTTGCCTGTATTCCTTTCTTGTTTCCTAATAGGAACTTCATTTCCAAGTCTACCTAGGACTTTTTGAGTTGATCTCTCCCTTCGGAGTATTCGAATCTGATTTTTTTGATTGATTGTATCGGTTTATAGACTATGAAACTACTTTAGTGTCGCTCGGTGCGGCTGTGCTACAGATTTACTGATTATCACGATATGACCATGGTCTTTGGTCCTAACCGGTGCACCGACCTGTCGTTGCTTGTTCTTCATTGGTATGGATTTTTACCGTGCTTCGTTCGGTCGCTAGAGGGGGTGAAGACCAATACGATTGATACCCTAACTTTGACTCTGAGCTTTTTCAGAGTCCTAGCCTGAGCCGCGTTACACGTCACGACCTACTTTTTGACTCAATGCTCTTACTGGTAGAAGAAGTCCGAGAAGTGAATTGAGCCCCAGTCTACTAGGAGAGCAGCTGGATTCAACTGGTTGTTATAACCAACAAGGCCACTGACTGATTTCACGTGATTCAAGTGAAATTTTGAAAATAATTGTATAGTTGCGGTTGCTAATTACATTTTATACACCATATCACATGCTTAACTAGTTATCTATGTAGTTAGGTACTTGCATACACTGGCACGTGCTAACACACACACACACACACACAAATACATATATATACACATCTTAACCTTGAAGCACGAAAATAACCGTAAAGCGTAGAACATTAATATTCAAACAATGAACCCGATTGCTTGCTTTTGCGGGGTGATTCTAATTAAACTCGATTGTTTAAATATCGTGGTTATCCAATTGAAACACGGGCATGCGGAGTAATTGGAGAAATTCGGCTTGACTCTACCAACTCAATTGGTCAAAGAGATTAGCCAATCAGAAGGCTGATCTTCAGCGTTGAAGCATATCCATGAATCAACGCCTTCGGATGTTTAAACACACCAAACCAACAACGAAAAGTTCACGGAACCGTCTGATTAACCTTTACTTTAGTAAAATAGACTAGACTAATCACTAACAATTACATTACTCACATTCAAAAAGCTATTACTCAATTTCGTCCCATTCATCCAGTTTGGACATTATTGAATCATAGAGTTTATACAAAAATCTGGTGTCTACACTTATAGGGACCAAAGACCACCGAATCGAGTGATTTTTATGAGGATATGGGATCTGGCGTCAAGGCCCGCGAGCTGAAGGCCACTTTTTGGGCATGTTAAAGTGGTGTCATTCCACACCGACTACTGAGGTTCGTCATATACACTCTTTAGACACACACACCTTCCTATACATCTTACACACTGCACACAGACACCACGTCCCATACAGCCGCACACCCCGCCGAGATGCGCAGGACTTTGATCCGCAATGCTGTGGTGTGATCACCGGCTATGACAAGCTCTTGGAAATCGGTCCAAGTTCTCCACGGTGCGAGGCCCTGGTTACGTAAGAAGCTGGGTTTTGACGACTATAAAAAGACCTTTGAATCCTCTCAAAATCTACTTTTTTCTTTTCCTCATCAAACACTCATCTGAGCTTGAACACTCAATTATCTCTCTAACATCTTCTTATTCAAATAACATTCAAAATGGTTGCTAAAGTTGGCATTAACGGTTTCGGCAGAATTGGCCGTATTGTATGTACCCCTCTTCCTCATTTTACGAGCTATAACATTTAATGGCGATTGAAATTTCAAAGACTTTCAAATACTAACTCCCATTTTCTAGGTTCTCAGAAACGCCCTCAAGAACCCCGAGGTTGAGGTTGTCGCTGTCAACGATCCTTTCATTGCTGTTGAATACGCTGCTTACATGTTCAAGTACGACTCTACCCACGGTAAGTTCAAGGGCTCTGTCAAGGCTGAGGGCGATGCTCTTATCATTGACGGCAAGAAGATTGTTGTTTTCGGTGAGAAGGACCCTTCCACCATTCCTTGGGGCAAGGCTGGTGCCGACTACGTCATTGAGTCCACTGGTGTCTTCACCACCACTGAAAAGGCTTCTGCTCACTTGAAGGGTGGTGCCAAGAAGGTTATCATCTCTGCTCCTTCTGCTGACGCTCCCATGTTCGTTGTTGGTGTCAACGAGGACAAGTACACTTCTGACCTCAATGTTATCTCCAACGCTTCCTGCACCACCAACTGTTTGGCTCCTCTTGCCAAGGTTATCAACGACAACTTCGGTATCGTTGAGGCTCTTATGACCACTGTCCACTCCATGACTGCTACCCAGAAGACTGTCGACGGTCCTTCCCACAAGGACTGGAGAGGTGGCCGTACCGCTTCCGGTAACATTATCCCCTCTTCCACTGGTGCTGCCAAGGCTGTCGGTAAGGTCATTCCTGAGCTCAACGGTAAGCTCACTGGTCTTGCTTTCCGTGTCCCCACCGTCAACGTTTCCGTTGTCGATCTTACTGCCAGACTTGAGAAGGGTGCTTCTTACGACGAGATCAAGGCTACCATCAAGAAGGCTTCTGAGGGTAAGCTCAAGGGCATTCTCGGTTACACTGAGGACGCTGTTGTCTCCACTGACTTCATTGGCGACACCCACTCCTCTATCTTTGATGCCTCTGCTGGTATCCTTCTTAACAAGAACTTTGTCAAGCTTGTCTCTTGGTACGACAACGAATACGGTTACTCTGCCCGTGTCGTTGACCTCCTCGTCCACGTCTCCAAGGTTGACGCCTCTGCTTAAATCTTTTTGAGCAAACTTATGATTTGATGTTTTACATGTAATGACACCATGATATAATTTATTAAAATAAATTCTAATTAGAAATTAAAAAACGAGAAGATAAGAACTAATTGAGTTTTTTACATTTTTTTTTCACACTGTGAGTGAGTCAGTGAGGAAGAGTGATGGAGTGAGAACGGGTGGAATTGAATGATCCGAAGGATACCAAAAATTATAATTTACAAAATTTTGTTTTTTTTGAAGGGTGTCAACTATTTTTTGGTTATATGTGTGTGAGGGGGGGCTAAGTGTGACCCATTAGGTTTGGCAAATGAATAATGAACAGCATGTTGTATTGTGCACACACACATATATATACATTTGCACCAACAAAAACAAAAAACAAAAAGGTAAATCAAAAAAAGCAAAAAAAAGACTAAAGTTTGAAAAAACTGAAAAAAGGCAGGAAAAAAAAAAAAAAACAAGCACGCATACAATTCACTGGTGAATAAGCTTTTTTTGGTGCATTATAGAACAAAGAAGCTTGAAGTAAGAAGTGAAGAGGCCAGTTGTCAACAAAATAGGAGGAAAGAGAAGTCTATTAGGTGAGAGAGAAATGGCGAATACCTACTAGAAGAATCCATGATAATCTATGGCATATCCAAATGGACACCAGACAACACAAGCACGCCACCGATACATATGACATTCAACTACCAAACATACAGAACTAAATGTATACCCATGAAGCATAGTTGATTGCTGACTTTGGAATTGTCTAGAGTGTTTGGCCTTCAGTAAGGAATACCCCTCAGCGACCAATTATCATTGGATACCAATCATTCTGTGTGCGATCTTTTATTGATATTCTATCAATATACTTTTGATTTATACTCGGACCTGATTTACTATTGGCTCTATCTTTGATTTATGAAAATCTATTGTTAGCTATCTAATTGCTTATTTATAACACCGATTGAGTGAATATTCCTTGGTTCATTGATTTATTAGTATACAGAATATAAAGGATGGTACCCGAAATGAGTTATATTACAAGTTTGTGTGACGAACTATGATATAACTGTTGATTTGGATATGACAGCCAAGGTATCGATGAATCACACACACAAACCCACCCAAAAACTCAACACGTTTGTTCACGACACACTTTGATATGGATTACACATATAACCGTCCAGCTTTAACTGACCCATATTCAAAAAAAAAAAAGCATGCTCTCTCAAGGTACTCTCTCTTCCATTGCCAACTATTTCACACTTTCTACTAGCTACAAAATACATACATTATCCCTCTCGTTAGATAGCCCAACACACCGGCTACCAAATGCTTTTTTTTATCAGACTCTCTCTTATTACCTCTCTTTCTTTCTCTCTGTCCTTCCATTTCATTTTTTAGTTTTATATATTTTAAAATTTATTTTTTATTCTAAACTTTTCGTTTGAATTCTTAATTTTTTCGTTTTTTTACTTTTTCACGATTCCTCTACATTACACCTTATTTTGATTTTTCGTTTTTTTACTTTTTATTATTATTATTTTTTTTTTTCAGTTATACATGCTATAATATTGGGCTTTTATATCACTATTATATACTTCTTATAACAATACAAAAACATGTTAATATATATATATATATATATATATTCAGCAAAGACAAGTGATTATTAGAAAAAAAAAAAAAAAAAATATTACCAAAGACACAAAACTAGGGATTAAGATGGGCCGGTGATCAACTATGGATAAAGCTTGATTTCAAATACAACTTTTGTCTACACAGCATGAACAACAACATTGAAGTTTTTGTTGATTTCAAATACACACCATCATCACAGTCAGCAATTACACAGTGATCGAAATGATTACATTAGCGTATAACAATTACACCAATAGTCACATCAACAACTTCAATTACAAATCAGGCAACGGAATAGACTCCATCATCGCGTCAGTCAACATTTCCCTCATGTAGTATTGCGTGCTGTAGACTTTGGAAATGGTATTGTTGTTGCTGAAACCAATTGATGATCCATTGGTGCCATTATTAGCAAGTTCATTGTTTGAACCATTGATATCATTTCCTTGAATTGCCATGTACGACAATTGAGTTTGTGTAGGCGACTGATCATCGTCATCGTCACCGTCAACATCAACATCAATACCATCATCATCATCTTCGCCGTTCCCAATTTCATTCGTGTTTGCAATAAACATCAGACTACTGTTGCTATTCTTCTTGTTGCCAACATCTTCATTGCTAATGATACCTTCCACACTGTTACTGCCTGTAAAGTTTCCGGGCTGAGTTCCAGGAATAAAATACAACGGCGGCGAAGATGGTGGGATAGATGCATTGGCTATGACCGAGCCAGAAACATCACTTTTAGCAATACTAGTGTTTGTATTAGTATTAGTAGTAGCAGTAGAACCAAGAATATTAGCCGTAGCAGTAGGCTTGCTTTGCATAAGCTGAGTACTTTTGTTTGATCCTTCTTTTAACAACACATGTGGCTTGAAACTGTTAGTCACAAACGATATCGGAGTTCTGAACCTGTTGCCATCGTCGAGTTCTTCTCCAAAATCGTTGTTGATATTGTTGTTGCTTGCGATTCCTGTATTGGCTATAGCTGAAGATGTAGCTGGAACTTGAGTTGACGGAATAAAAAACCTATCGTCCAAGTTTGGCAACACTCTTGAAGACGGCAAGATAACATTATCCTCGTTATCATCCAAGTCAATTCTGCCTGTACCTTCAATCTCTTGTGATGCATTGGTTGTAGAAAAACTTTCTATAGAAAGCCGGCTTTTGGGCTCAAGACTCACGTTGCTTGCAACCAACAGTCCTTTAGGGTTTGTAGTGCCATCACCTTTCACTGTCCCTTTTTCGTTCGCTCTCCGTTTTCTCTTGCCTTTCTCTTTTTTTTCTTTCCGCTCTTTTTCTTTCTCCTGCTCCTCATAGAAACTGTCTTGGTATGGCGTTCCTTGACCACACTGAAGCTCCAGCTCTGCCTCACTTTCCTCAGTCTCAGACCCGCTTTCGACTCCGCCACTCTTTGCAATAAACCGTTCTCCAAACACCCTTCTAGAATTGTACTGTTTTGATCCCATTCCAAACATTTCTTCGTCTTGATCAATAATGTCGTCAAAGTTGTGGATCGGGTGTGAAGGCACTGAAGATAAAGGTTTGCCGTCAGTGGTAGCAGATCCTGGTTTTGTAGTCTTGGTGTTTGGATGATAAACAGAATCAACTCCAGGCTCTTTTTTAATCTTCTTATTGCCATATGATTTTTCCATGGATCCTTGATTAAGTCTAGATGTGCCTAATCTGCGTGCTTTTTGGTGCCGTGAGATTGATGGTTTGCTATGCGAAACTGTCTTCATAGGCTTATTAGTAGGCAGTTTGTATTCCTGGTCTTCAAGTTTAATTCGAACACCATGGTCGTCGTTAAGTTCTTCTTGTTTGATGAATACTTTAGAGCTTAAGTTTGCGTCAATTTCAGGTGTCGTTGTGGAATTCGTAATACGTTTAAATGCATTTTGGTTTCTGCATGATGGGACGACAATTGATTGCCCCATACTAGCTGTCGTATTTGAGTTTCCACCCTTTCCTGTTCTAAGAGTCTCATTTATCGTCATTGTTGCTTGTTTGCCGTTACTGCCTTGAACTGAAACATCATCTCGGACATTGGCAGTTGTAGATGCAGTGCCATTGAAGTTTTCACCAAGACCGCTTTGGCCAGTTGCTGCTTCGATTGGTTCTGTGCAAATAGCTGACGACATGTCTCGCACAGATCGGTCTCTAGTTGGAGAAAACATCAAGTCTGTAAAGTTCATACCGCTCAGCGACATCAGCGTGCTATTAAGGCGCTGGCTCCGCGGCGTTGCGGGAACAATGGTTCTCGAGGGTTCCGCAGGAACTAGCGGTATTGAATCTTGGTGTGAATGAGGAGTATTAGTATTAACAGTATTAGAAACAGGGTTGGTTGTAACAGTGTCAGATCTCGTTAGACTTGATGCTTTGACAGGTTTCATTAACACGTCAACTATTTTTGTTGATGTAGTTGAGGTGTGATGGTCTAGTTCTTGAGTATGCTTTGTTTCAGTGTCTGCTGACTGAATATTCTTATTAGTGTCTTCAGTAGCAAGATCTGTAGAAACTCTTCTTGTACGAAGGCCTGGTCTCTTAAGCCTAGGCAATGCAATAAATGATTCATCATAAATAAGTGACAATTTTTGGGCAGCAGCTTTAACATGTGGCGGCTCAGTTTCATAGGCTTCATCACAGTTTCCTCCTGAGTTGGAAGCATCTGACATGACAAGATCCAAAGAGCCATGCTTTGGTGACTCTGTTTGGATTAACTCACTTTCTAATCCATAAGTGTCGCCAACACTGCTACTATGATCAGTTGTAAACTCTTCAGAGACTTTTGAACATTGACTAGATTCTATTATTTGATCAAGTTCGTTTTCAAACTCTTCCGTATTTGCCATTCTATTGACTGCTGCACTACTCGATACCGAATTAAGCGATCTTGCTGCTCTTGAATCCAAATCTTCAGCACTAGCAAGCGACTGAAAAGAAAGTACTGAATCCGTTACAGACCACATATTGGATTTGCTCTCTGCAGCAGAAAACAAATTTCTGTACCGATTATGTGTTTCCGTTTCTGTTTCCATTTCGGTTTCGAGTTCTTTGAGTTTGGCCAATATTTCAGGATCATTGGTGCGGAGCGGTGAATAATACGGTGAAGAGGATGACGGTACATCTATTGCAACTGGTTTATGTGGAGTTCGAATAGCTGCTTGGGAAGAAGTAAAACTTTTAGTAGACGTTGAAGGCTTATTAGGATAAGTTGTAGGTTTTGTTGATTCAGCTTCACAGTTTTCAAGATCAGGAAAGCTAGATGCCGACATTATGCTATTCGTGGTTGTCGATGCAAGTGTGGAGTCTTTTTTGAAAGCTTTATTAACTTGTTTATCGGATCCAGTCAAATTGTTACTAAACTTTCTCGGTAACGATGCAGTATGCTTGGATGGACCTTCAGTGCCTGAAGCTAAACTATTTGATTTCTGGTGTTGTACCGAAAACATTTCTGTTAGTGTTCTTGTTGCTTTGGTACAGTTGGTACTTGTGATTGCTGGGCTTTTAGATTTTCGCAAGCCTTTGGGGCCTGGTATTGCACTTCTTCGTAATCGCATAACTCCAGGTGTTTTAGCAGGCGTGACGAGTTCTACTCCAGGGATTGGTGTAGAAGTATCTATGGATTCTCGTGGATCGGTTGTATCTAAGTTGTTGGAATCTTTTGTAGCTGGACTAAGAATACCAAACGCGTTTGAAACTCCACTACTAGTACCAGAAATAGCGTCAGTACCTTTAACGCCTTTTTTGATCTGTTTAGCTGATAAGGAACTCAATTTTGTGTCTTCAGCAGCACTATCATCAGCAATGCAAACGCGCTTTTTGCTCTTTTTTTGAAGTTGCTTCTTAGACTTGCGATATGACGCAGGAAATTGACTATTTCCAATAACATAGTCTTCATCGCTTTCGCGATCATTTTCGTACACAACGTCTGGAATAAACTGTGATTGATTAAGCCAATCTTGTGACATTTCGTAAGATATATTTCATAATAGTATTGATAGGCACAAATAAATGTTAAATGCAAAAAGATAAGGAAAAAAAAGATGTATTTGGCTTGATTTAATATTTAACACGGGAAAAAAAATACAAAGTTAATAAAAAGATTGGTGGCACGAAAAAACAAATAAAAAGCGCGTAATGCTGACATAAGCTTACGACACCAACGCGAAATCAACACGTTATCTAGTTTTCGGTAATCAACTGGAACATCCAACTACACAAAATGGGCACCTCAAAACCATTTTGTTCGTCATGGCCAGTCAGTGTAAAAAAAGGTGTAAACATGGCATCTTAAAAGTATATGACGATATTTGAGAGCATGAAAACAAGACTAATTTAGTACATTTCAAATATAATTTGAACAAAAAGCCAACAAAACAGCTCTAATTGAAGCAAAGCCGGCCAACCCGTGAAGCCACCGATTAGCAAGTGAACATGGGAGGCAACAAAAATATTATGAAACCTAGTTTTGGTTCCGTATGAACTTAATATAGCGATACAATTAAACGTACATTACAAAAAAGCCCATTTGTTTGCCAACATGAAAACATGAACTTGTTGAGATTTCGAGGTTTGCTGATGGCAGTTGGAGTTGTTCACAAGGTCAGATAATTAATTATTTTCAAACATTCTTACCGAGCTTTTCAGCCTTTTTAACTTATTGAAAACATCCAATCTAATATAGCCATACGATTGATCCAAAGCCAAAACAAATCATACCATCCATCAGACGTTGGTATAGCAAAATATCGCACATAACTGTTTTTGCACCACTGAACCCTATTCATGAATTTTAGAATTATCCGGTTTTAATATCTGTAACCGATGCCTTATAGCGAAAGCTTTTTGACAAAGAGCTTGGAAAAACTTTGAAAGAAGGAAAAGTTGCGCAGTGTAAAGTGAAAGCCTAAAAACTCAACAAACAAGTTTTAGTACAGTTTTCTGCTTGCTATACTCCTAATGGTGGTGAAAGGATGATAAAAGCTGAGCGTAAGCTTTATAAGCCATCTGTAGGCCGTCTTAATCAATAATTTAAACATATAATTAAAAGTCAGTGATTTTGCTTATTAAAATACTAAATATGTACAAGTTTATGTTTTAGACTGTCTCTGTTTTATTCATCTCTATTCATATGCCATATGTTGCTGTTCACATTCTATCTTCCTGAAACTTCTGAAGAAGTTTGGATCCCATCCAAAAAGTTCAGTGAGCTTCTGACAAACGACTTAATAGATTTGTAGTACGAATCAGATTGTTTATCAATACCCTCCTGCTTTTCTAGTGACTCCATTTCTTCGGCTGGCTTATCCAGTACTAAATTGGCTTCTATACGTCGGCCTCCAATAACTCCACCTTCAATAGTTGCCAGTTGAAGAATATGATCTTCAAATTGTAAATCAATCTGTTTACGATATGCCATGGTTTGGTAAATATATGGAACGCTGATAGAAGTGACATTGCCCAAAGTGTCTGTAACTGGCATTTCCAACATTAAAATATTAGGTGCAGCAACCTTGACGGCTCCTGAAAAGTTGAGTGAAGACTGGTTCAAGTATCTGTCAACAGATTCAAGTCGTCGCTTGTTGACAATGCTAGCCAATGAAGGCTCTGACTCAGGGGTTTCAGATTCTGGCTCGCGGTTCAACAAAAACTGAGACTTTGATGAAGAAAATTTGATATCGCTATTTCTATGAGGCATTGAAACAAATATGTTGTTCTCTTTCTCAACTGATACCAAAGTTGCAGTTTCTTTGCTAGCAACTTCGTTTTCGTCAACAACTAACCACATTTCTATTGGGGGAAGGCTTTCAAACTGCTTCTTAGTGGCGACAGGACTTCGTGTGCCATCTTCTCGTAGCAGGTATCCAGGATTTTGAGTTGGCTGTTCAAGCGAGCTAGAGCCGTCCATAAAAAATGGACTTGGCAAAAACTTGAGTTGAACGTAATACGTATGGTTGTCAGATACAACTTCCTCTGGAACTTCTTCTAGCTTATCAGATCCAAATAATTGGTTAATGACCTGGGATGGCGACTGGTTATCACCAAAGTACTTGTCAGGGCTTGATTTGATAAAAATGTCGCGATCAACGTTCTCGCCAGGCTTTAAATTTTCCAATCCCAATGAATCTAATGGCTCGGAGAATTCGTCAATATTTTCATCCTGAGCCATTTCTTCAGCCTCGGGCTGGAAATAGAGTGGAAGTTGTCGGCAGCGATCAACAACATTGGGAACATTGGCAAGGAATGTACTAGGAACGACTTGAAATTTTTGACCAATAGTTCTTTCGACAAAGCTTTTCTTTTGCTCATTGGGTTTTGGTGTTGATTGAAGAAGGTAGCCATATGTAGCTACCAGGGTAATGCTTGCGGGTAATGAAGTGTCAATGCTGACCGTCTCGGTTTTGACAGAGTTGAAGGTGCTGAAAATGGCATCAACAATTGCTTCCTGGAAACGGTCAGATTCATCAGAGGTAGATGCTGACAATGCAACGGGTGTATTTGATTTAGGCAGCGTAGACAGCAAGTTGAGTTCTGGAGTTGAAATTAAACTAGTTTTTTGAGATCTAGATTTCAAAAACTCATCAACTGTGTTTTCTTTTTCAGTTTCGCTGAATAAATCTTTAAGATCAAAGCTGGCGTCTTCATTGGTGGCGACTGGCTTAATGATTTTAGTTTTCGGCAGTTTCCAGCGAGACCAGTCGTACCCTCTGTTTAACCATGGAAGCGACTCTTCATCGATAATTGAACTGTAAACACCTCGTGAGTTGTTTTCGGGATTAACATCAATAACAAATGATTCAGTGGTTCTTGGGGTATATCCTGAGGCAGACCAAATCAGTCTTTCAGCTTGTCGAATTGGTGTCTGTCCTAAACCATAAAGAATCATTTCTGATCCATTGATCTCAATATATGCATCTGAAATTCTCTGAATTCTCTCCAAGGGTAATGTACTAAAGTCAATCAGGTCCTTAAAGGCAGAAAAATTTAAGACCTTTGATTGAACTTCACTGAGGTATTTGTTCAATGAAATTTCAATCCATTGATAGGTATCCTTAGTAGAACGAACAACAATCTTTTGTTCAGAGCCCAAAATAATGATAACTGCACCGGAGCGGGTCCACTGTCGGGCGATGTGTCCATTTTTGCTGAGAAGAAGGAAAAGTTCACGGCGACTGAGTGAAATGACGTTTTCGACAATAACATCTGACGATTCAATGATAGTTTTGGATACTTCAAGTTTCCAAATATTGTTGAGAATGTAGCTCACTGTTTCGACCTTACGCAACTTTTTGGAGGCAATGTTGAAATTGGTTCGGGTTTTGATGAATTCACGTAACTGAGGAACAGTGAAACCACGCACTAAATCATCTTTCAACTGTTTGTAACGTTGTTCTGAAACGGTTGATACTAATGGCCGCATCTTATCCATACTTTCTAACATAAGGTTGGGATCAATTTCGCTTTTGAAAACCAATAATTTCTTGAGCTGTTGTTCTAATTGCCCTTCCTTAATAAATGACGACTTTTTGATTTCATTGGCCTTTGGTCGGAATTTGGGTAAAATCTTAGACTTGTGTGCATTGAGAATGACAAATTGTTGAGGCGGTGGAGCAATTTTAAAACCGCGAGAAACCTTGGGGGTAGGCTCTAAAGGTTCTGAGAGATCTTGAATTAAATCTGGGTTATTTGTCGTTTCAGAAATGGGGGTTGCCTGAGGGTTTGCATCAGAAGCTGGTTGAGCTGGATCTGTTGATGTAGATGATGTTGTAAAAGCGTTATTGTCAGGATTTATCGTCGACATCCAGTTTCGACCTGGCACAGAAGACAAGTGCCAAACTGTACGTGATCTTCGAGCAAGTAGCTTTGTAGCGTTCAACATGGCGATTAAGTCAGTGATTTGCCTTTAGGATCAATTACAGGCGAATGGAGAAATAAAAATTTGGAAAAATCAAAATTTTTCAAAAAAAAAAAAAAACCACAACCCTAAACCTGATGATTTTATTCGACCGTTATTTTTTTTTTCAACTATATTTTTGCTGATATCATTAATTTTTCAACTACAAATTATAAGTTGTCTGTCAGAAAATGACATACAATTGTCATTCTTAATAAAAATGACTGAGAACAACGATGACACAGTATCAAAGCGCAAACGCTCATCATGGAAATACGTCAAGAAGAAAATCCATGCATCAGATATCAAACCAGATGCCACTGAACTGAACGTTTGGGACATGATAGACTTTAAAAAGCTTCCTGGCTCAAATATCACTGAAATAAATTTTGATACTGTTCAGCAGTTACGAAAATCAGCCAGTCTTTTGCGATCATCTGGCGCAACTCACAGTTACTCAACGCCATTGTATAAAGATATCCCATATGTTGCAGCTAGCCATGAAGCTCTACTAGCTAGAATCATAGAAAAAAAACTACCATTATCACAGATTTCCAGTTTATTACAGATACCTCCATACCTACTAAAGCCCAGGAAGCGAATTGACGTGAAAGAAGAACTGGGTGGTCATCACAAAGAAAAACATGCTTTTGTTAGCGAAGAACCAGATGAAGACTTCTCAAACAATGTATTTGACTATTATAATCAGCGAGTTCAAGATAAACGTGTGGCTCAACCTAGATCAGATTATGAAAGTGACAATGCTGAATCAGATACTGGGCGCCCAGCTAAGCGACAAAAGACATGCGATGAGCGGCCACAATATGATCAAAAATACGCTATACTCTACAACGAAGATCTAGTTGAGTTTGTTACTGGTCTACCCCCATCAAAAGCTACAGATCAACGGCCTGGTGTTGTTACGCATAATCAGAGCAAGTCATTGAATAAAGGAGTGGATGAAAGTTCACTAGATGGAAGCTTTATCCAAGGCACATGGTGGACTGCTGAAGAAAAGGAAAAGTTTTTTGTGTTTCTAGGACGAAGGTCACGCCATGATATGGCAGGTATTGCTGAAGCAATCGGCACAAAAACGCTTTTAGAATGCGAAGTATATAACGATGTTTTGTTCAAGGAAGCACAAAAACTGAGAAGTCCCTCTCAAGGGCTGTCAAAAGTCAAAGATGAGGATTCGTCCAAGATTAATTACAACGCGCCTCAGGAGGCTATTACTTTTCAAGAAATACCATCTGCAGTTGAGATGAGCGATGCATGGATAGAAATTGAAGAAGCACATGCTTCTGGGTTGCTAGAATGGGAATCGCATTTAGAATCTGAGTGTGTAACTCACAGTAATAATGCTAATTCAGATGCCAAATCAGTTTATTATAATGGCCAAGTTAAGATTATGGGTACACGCAAAAAGCCCAAGCCATCAATTCAAACAAAATTCCTCAAAACAGAAGAAGCAATGCTTGGTGAAACCGAAGACTATTTTGAAGAGGAACCATTACCATACGAAAATATATACCTGGACGATCCAATAAATAATCTTGTTCGCGCTCAGTCACTTATGTACATGGCACATCAATTCAGGGAATTTCCTCTTTACGATGAATACGGTAAGGAGAGTGCTACTGTTCCTTTAATCGAGTTCATTGATAGCGACGTTTTTGACGAAATTAACGAGATTATCATAAATCATACCCGTAGCATAATTCGCTACATTTTCAGTAGGCTAAGTGCCATACTTGCTAGAAGCAATCAGTCTAGCGCCGGATTTGAAGTTACTGAGCCAATGATGCTTTCCATTTTGCAAGAAATCCAATACACTCTTCCAAAGCATACACTGTCAGAAAGTTTATTAGCGCGCAAGAATATACCATACACTTTTTCTAATATAGAAACTTTCTTCCGAGCAGAGTACTATAATCCTTTGGAAACAACATGGCATTCAAATTTGTTACTTGCTAGAAAAGACTACCAGAGCGCATATCAGCTTTTGCGTGAGCCCATCCACAACAGCTCACAAAAACCACTTGAAACCAACAAGACTGATACCGTCTCTTCCGCCATTGATATTGAAACCGATGGAAGTGACAATGAAGGGCCAAGTAAATCAAATGGCCATAACAATGCATCTAGCAGCTTGGAAGTTGGTCATGTAGCCAAAGAAGGTGAATTTCGAGATTTTGATGAAGACAGAGGATACCTTTCTGATGAACTTCTTGATTACTCCGCACATCCTATAGGAAGCCGGATGCGAAAAAAGATTATGGCTAGAACAATTCAGGAACCACGACATGTAGACGATTTTACAGAAAACGACATTCGTGATATGATTGAAACTGTTCGAATGCTTGAAAAAGGCGAAATATCACATACAGCTTTGTTGGAACGTTCTTTGCTTGCCCAAAACAGCGGAAGAATGCCGAAAGAAATTGATAGTGACTCTGAGGCTTTTGTTTCAAATGACGAAAGTTCAGAGTGGGAAAGTGAAGATGATGAGCAAGCTGATGAAGAGCCTTTAAGCGCTAGCCAACAGACCCAAAACACATACACGGACTTTGGCGATAGCCTTTTATGGCTGAATTTGATTAAAGACTATTACAAAGATATACCAGAAACAGAAGATGCTGAAGGGTCCGACAACGAATTGTTAAAAACTGATAGCGACTCTACAAACACTCAAATCAGTATTCAAGCTGATAGTGTGCTGGCTTACGAGGAAGCGATTTTAAACGACCATGATCTCTCGGTATCGGAAGAAGAAGAACAAAAGTTGGTTGAGTTTTTTGGCGAAAATAGCAGCACTACAACCGTGTACAAGAAACTTGTAGACTGGTACGAACAAGACAATCAATTGATTTCGAAAATGTTTCAGCTGGCTGAAAAGGAAAAGGAACAAGAAGCAGAGGCAAATAAAGCCAGGATATCAAAAGCTTCAACACCTCTCACAGCATACAAGAGCGCTGAGTTTGTTGAAAGTGACGAAGAACTGTATTTAGCCGATGAGTCTAATTCATCTGGAGAAGAGTACACTAATGGCTCCACGTCAAATAGAACTACGTCACAAACCAGAAACAACAAATCATCTTCTTCCAAGCTAGCCAAATCATCTTCCCAAAGTTCTCCCTTTGAAAACCCTGTTCGAATGGTTTTGCTTAATGGTATTGACTCTGAAATTTTATTCAAACTTCGACTATTTGCTACACAGTACCCAATTGCTACCCAGGGAACTCGAATCAGGTTCATTCAAAGGTGCCAACAGGCTATTTCCAAAAACACTAAAGCATATTTGGCGGAAAAAAGCAGACGCCGTTTAGCAAATGAGATGGTTCAACAACTCGGTAATACTTTACCACAACATGAAGAAGGAAATCAAAATATCTCGGGTGATGAGGACAATTCTGATAGCTCCGATAAACCAGAGTCTGACCAAGATATGGGCGATATGGCTAGTGAAGATGAGTCTAAAAAAGAAGAGCTATCAGCGCCGCTTCAAGAATATCTTACCACTATTATGGACCACCAAATGCGAACTTTCCCAGCCCAAGGTGATTTGGGAATTGCCCATGACTATATTGACAATGAATGAAACGTTTTAATGAATTATATAGCGAAACCATTTACAAACAATCAAAATAATAATATTAATGTCATAGAAGAATTAAGTTAATGCACGAATAGAATAAAAACACTCAACATATTAACCTTGATCCGAAAAAAATATTGTTTTCGATGCCGATCGGTTTATCCTAGTCGTATTTTTGATGAGGCTGAGGCTTTTAAAAGCCAAGATATATCGTATTTTTTTTATATGTAGCAAGAAAAAAAAAAAAAAAGCTCAAACCCTGAAATTTTCATCGTTAGTAGTGCCCTTTTTTTCGGAAAACAAAAACCCTTCACTTTTTCCCTTTTTCTTTTTACCAAAAACATAATCCATAATTTCTATTACCCCTATTAAAAATGTCAGGCTCAATAACATTTTCTCACAAAGTCGAATACGATGCTGGCAAATTGCCTGGAGCCCAGGAAACAATTCAGGCCGCCATAGAATTAGTGAACGAGATCAAGCCCAAATGGTCTAAGGGAAAAACCTTCCATGAAAGGGGAGAGGTTGTCAAGACTTTCAATACTCGCAAAGGAGGCGACTTTTGGATGGCCCGACTTTCAAATCATCCTACTGATACCAAGGATAGCGTCAGCTTTGAGGAATTTAAGAAGTACATCTTATTTGACCATGCCGAATATGAGGTGAAATACATTCCCTTGCTGGAATCTTGCAGATCTCACAAAGATGAGCCAGATGTAATCCCAAAGAAAGACGACCAAGGCTGGGAAGGTGAGTTTTTCCGTTGATTAATTCTTTTGACAGCATTTAACTATAGAGCAAGCTTATCCCTGGTCAATCTGTTATCTATAGTCAACTGATTATTTGCTCATTACCAGACTGCCCATTACTAGTCCCATTACACATTACTAACTTCAGTAATTTTATTCTAGCACACACTGTTCACTATAAATTTCCTCGTATGTTTAGCGATAGAGAAATGGCTATTTGGGTTTTGGGTGTCCAACCCGATCCTGCTGTTGACCAGTTCTTTGTCATTTCCTTGCCTTCTTCTCATAAGATCTCCAGCCATGCCACTCGGGCAGTCTACTGTGCCATTGAGATGATTACTTACAACAAAAAAGAAAACACCATTGAATGGTTGATGGCTCAAAGCAGCGATGCTGGTGGAAGCATTCCTCGTTGGGTCCAGGACAAGTCTGTCACTGCTTCAGTAGCGGCTGACGTTCCATCTTTCATCACTTGGGCTCGCGAAGAGACCAAAAAGAAAAAAGCAGCTGGCGTTGTTTCTGAAAAAGAAGTTGAAGAAAAGGCACTTGAAGAAGCTGTTTTTCGTGCTGAAGCTGCTAAAGCTGAAAATTTCGTCACTACTAGTTCCAACTTACAGGCTGCTGGCATGTAATATTATGAATATGCAAAAAATTGTTAACATACCCAACTATTCTTTTTTTCTTTAAATTTCTATTATGCTTCTATCTACAAAGATATATATAAATTAATCATTATTTTGTTATTTAGTCCGAAGAACCAGCAGTGGTTTGTGAGTAATATTTTGAAATGTCCATTTGCTTTTGAATAGCAGCGATCCATTCCTGTTTACTGAGAGGACCTTGAGCTTGAGCTTCTTTATTTTCATTATTATCGTCACAATCATCCTTAGTAAAACGGTCTCTGACATCTTTTGGAATTTCAGGGCCTTGCCATGCTGGCCAAAAGTCAGCGCCAACTCTGCCTAAACTTTTTGAACAGTACAAAATTTGTAACCAAAGTGAGCTGCGCGTACTTTCGTCATCAATAAATGGCGAAATATCACAGATTGTTTGATAAAAGTCAGAAACAAGCGATCGAATGAATGAAGCAATGAGATTGTCACTAGCTCGGGCTGTGTTTTTCTGTGTAAATGGACTGGCTGAAGCAGCCGTTGATTGAGATACTGGTAAATCAGTTTCCAAAGAAGATATTTGAGTATCTGGAAACACTGATCGGAACCCTACAACAGTGACAAATACATGTTCACGGAAAAGTTCAATATATCTCTTGAGATACATATCTGGTGATTGGCGTTTGAGAGAATCTAATGATTCTAAAAGACCCCTGATATACTGGAGACGAGAAAAGAGAAACAAATGCTGGAGTTGATGCGTGACCATGTCGTTGTGGATACTGGTTGAATTTGAGCGAGAGCTAAAGGGGGGAATTCTACGTAAGTAAGAAATGACTTTGATAAGTGTGGGAAGCTTGACCGATTCACGTAGTAATTGAAGCAGTTGAACAGTCATTGATTTCAGTACTTCATCGACCTGTTTTTGAATATCTTGAATGACCTTTACGTGTTCATATCTTTGTGACAATCTGGCTGTATGGGCTGCCAAATCAAGGGCTTCAGCATAATATCCATTATTGACACATGCTTGGATAAGTGTAGGAAGTTCCAAAATATCTTGAACTTTTTCTAAGTTTTTCAACAAGATAACCGCATCATCCATATTCTTTTGCAAGTCCCTAGAACTTGCTTCATCATCAAGCTGATCGCCTAATCTATTATTATCATAAGTAATTGAACTAAGTATGGAGCTGGATCGTTTTCGACGATGCGTTTTAGCAGGTTGGGCTGAGGGCTTGAAGGAAGAGGATACAACTCCAGGTACTTTCCCTAACTTTTCTCCGTCCTCAGAAGTAGATAGCGCAAGGTAATGATGCATTTCTTGGTCGATATATGTGAATTGAGATTCGTAAAACTCTTTGGAAGTCTTTTCAAACTCTGAGTATTGCATGATCAGGGTATCTACAGATGATGCTGTTTGCAAAAGCTGGGGGTATGAACTAAGTGCCAAAGAGTTTAGCTTAGCAGTTACAGAGTCAGACCCAATAGTCAAACTGTTTTCCAAACTCGAACTAATAATAGTGTCTAAGCTGCTGGATCTCAAGTTAGCCACAGACTCCAAAGCCGCTGCTTTTTGTTTAGACACCTTGAGCTGGTCATTTGGTGATAAAAGGGGTATCAAGAAATCCAGTAAAGGATCACCCGACTGTTCCTGTAAAATTGGGTCAGGCAAAGTGTTGTTCATTGCTTCTAGATTCAAGCCTTGATATGCCAGATAATTGTGAAATATTTCAACTGGGATGCTGAAGAAAAATGTACACACATTTGGTGTTGAACAAGTGTCGATTGACTTGCACAGCCGCACAAACGTGATAATCACAACGCATAAATGCAACACTGGAATGACAGATATGCAGCGAGGCAGCCAGCGTTAAAAAACAGCCTCCTCTTTTTCTATCATTTCTTCCACCTTTAATTTTTTAAAAACCCATTGTCAAATTTCCAAACCTTTCGGGAACAACTCTCACTACAACAAAAATGGAAGGCCTTTTTATTAACATTGATTTGTAAGTCATTCTGAACTCCTTTACTACTGTTATATACTAACTGTTTGCAGTGGTTATGTTGAAGGTGTTGTTCGTGGCTACCGTAATGGTTTGCTCACTCAATCGCAATACATGAATCTTACTCAGTCTGATACTTTAGACGGTATGTTGTTTTACAATACTCAATGAGATTTTTTTTTCACTACTAACGCTAAATCTCACTCATTAGACTTGAAACTTCAATTATCGGCAACCGATTACGGTAACTTCCTTTCTAACGTTCCCAGTCCTTTGTCCACTTCGGTTATCCAAGAAAAGGCATTTGGAAAGCTTATCGACGACTTCAGATACATTCGTGCTCAAGCAACCGAGCCATTGGCGAAGCTCATGGACTACATCACTTATGGCTACATGATTGATAACGTCGCACTTCTCATTACTGGCACTATCCACGAGCGTGACCGTCAGGAAATGCTTGAGCGCGTTCACCCTCTTGGTTGGTTCGACTCTCTTCCTGCTATCTCCGTCGCTACCGACATTGCATCTCTTTACGATATGGTCTTAGTTGATACCCCATTGGCTCCTTATTTCAAGGATGCATTAAGTGCTGATGAGCTCGACGATCTCAACATTGAGGTTATTCGTAACAGATTGTACAAGGCTTATCTCCAGGACTTTTACAAGTTTGCAAAGACTTTACCTTCCCCAAGTGATGAGATTATGACCCGTTTACTTGAATTTGAAGCCGACCGCCGTACCATCAACATTGCAATCAACTCTGTTGGAACTCCTCTTTCTAAAGATGACCGTTTCTCGCTTTTACCCGAGTTTGGTTCTCTTTACCCTAGCGCATCTGACTTGATGGCCCGTGCTGAAGACGTGGAACAAGTCAAGTACGCTATTGATACCAGTGGTAGCTCCACCATTGACAGCTCACTGCTCGACGGCTCCAACAACAAGTCTTTGGAAGATCACTTTTACCAGCGCGAAATGGAACTTTGCAAGGCTGCCTTTACTCAACAGTTTACCTATTCCACAGTCTGGGCCTTGATCAAAGCTCGCGAGCAGGAAATTAGAAACATCACTTGGATTGCCGAGTGCATTGCACAGAACCAAAAGGAGAGAATTAATAATTATATTGCTGTCTTTTAGTTTCTCATTCCATTACTTTAATTGCTTATGTATTGTTTAATTTGACTTTTTTTTCCCTATACTTATTTCTCTTTTAAGTTATTCATTTTATATTTTATATTTTTCTCATAGCATTTTGTCAAATTAATACCCAGTTTCTTAGACGCGGATATATAAAAGTGTTTTTCTAGGTTTTGCCCAGTATCATAAATTATGACCGAGTCTTTTTCGGAAAAATACTAGAAAAACGGATCTTTCAAGACCTCATGAAAACTACCCAATAATAACTTTTTACTAGCCACAATTTCCCCCTTCCTCAATTCTATTCCAAACTTTTATTTTAAGCCCAGGCTTTGTGAAAACACTAATACACTTATTTTGAATATTTTGTAATTATAATGAAAAACAAATTAAACTTACATAGAAATATATAAACACGCAAATGTTGCAAACAATATATACATATTTATAAATATACATATATAAACCATAAATAAATAATCATGTAAAAAAAAAAAAAACAAATAAAAAAAGTACAGTTCTAAAAATAAATGAAAAGAGATAAACGAAGATATAGATTCAAGACGTAAGAGACAACAGTAACAAAATGAAGAAATACTAATAATAATGGTAGTAATAATAAAGATAAAATCAAGGTTGATGGGTATTTATGAGGAAGTAAAAGTAATGATTCAAAAGTAAGATAAAATAATAATAATAAAGCTCAATTCATTTTGATAAATACAAATGGTCTTGTCTCTTCTTGAGCAGGCAGTTCTGAATCCATTGTAGTGACGACTGGGTATTGGTATGGGCTATGATTATGAGAAGGAGGTTGCATGAGTCCATGTTGTAGCGAAGGAACAGCAGATTGGGGTTGGATATTTTGGATATCAGACATGGCTGACATTGTGTTTGCGATGTCTGCATCTGTAGCGGTAGTTGGTACTGGTATAGAAGGAGTTCCTGGCGCACCTAATGGAACAATTTGATT
Source organism: Magnusiomyces tetraspermus (assembly GCA_030578715.1). Lineage (NCBI taxonomy): Eukaryota > Fungi > Ascomycota > Dipodascomycetes > Dipodascales > Dipodascaceae > Magnusiomyces > Magnusiomyces tetraspermus. Next base: position 131,839 of record JAKTYL010000029.1, on the reverse strand, counting down.
CATAATTGGCTGTGACTGTTGCTGTTGTTGCTGCTGCTGTGGATGTAATGGATGATTCATATACTTTTTCATTCCTGAAATACTGGATCCGTTATTGGCCTCAATTGTAGGTGCTTGTCCATGCCCACTAGCACTATCTTTTCTGTTTTGAATATCGCATGGTTTTCCAGCCATCGCGTGAGGCGACATCATTTGGCTCGGAATCAGCTGGTGTTGCATTGGCTGGTGATAATAATCAGAGTGCATCGGCATCTCAACATAGTTGTTATACTGCTCAGCCTGGGCTTGCGCAGCTTGAGCCTGTGCTTCTGAAAACGCTTTAGCCTCGGCAGCATGTGCATGGACCTCAACTTGAAGTCTTAACTGATCTTTGGTTTGCTTTTCGAGTGACTTGAGAATGGGTGCAGGATGTGCAGTATGCGAGAAATGACTGCCATTGATAACGGAAGGCGGCGGGGGCTGGAAACTAATTGGCGGAACATTTAAGGGAGGTACAACGTTGCGGCACTGTGTAATGTCCAAGTATTGAAGCTTTTGTGAGTCTGCAAGTAAAAGATTGATACCTGTGTTGGTAACACGAATACATCCACGGACAGATAATCGCTCAAGTTCAAACAAATGAAGAGCGATAGATGTGAGAGAACTATCCGAAACAGCAGAACCACAAAATGCAAGATCCAAAGATCTTAATGCCGGACAGCCAAGAGCCAAAACTTCAACAGAAACGTCTGTAAGAGCACAGCAGAACGACAACACTAATGATTCAAGATTTTTTGCAGCGGATGTAATAGACATGATCGCCTTATCAGTCAAAAACGTACAGTCAGCCAAACACAAATGCGTTAAAGCAGTGAATTGACGCATACCCCAATAAGAAAAACCGTGATCAGTGATTGACGTACAGCGAGTCAAATTCAAAGACTCGAGCCGATCGGATGCAAACATGGCCATGTGGTACATTGATCGGTCTGTAATGCGCTTACAGTAGCTGACCGATATACGCCTTAGATTTTGACAACCAACAACAGTGGCTCCTTGCATCATTTGAGGCTCATGTGGATTTGTTGTAGAGGGATGTCGTGGAGGCACAACCCATCCCACTAAACGCGACAACGTATCATCACCAACTTTTCTGCAGTTGGACAAGTCTATTTCTTGCAAATCAGAACCAATAGATGGTACTGTGATATCCATAATGGCCATGCTCGAGACTTCCCATACTGACTTCATTTTGAAAACTTCAATCTTGGCCAAACCAATGCCGTTGACAAGGTACGAAAATCCTTCGTCTGTCAAATGAAAACAGTTTGAAATATCTACAATTTTCGGCCTCGTGCCCGCAAAATTGGTGATAGGTATAATGCTCTTGTCAGTAATAGTGGTATTGTATTGTGATAAATCCATTACCTTCATAAGCTGTGTCGAAGTTTGGAGTACTTGTCGCCAGTGCTGACACACTCTTCTCAATCGCATCAGATCTTTAATTCCCAAATGCTGAAAGACACGGATTTGAAGATGGTCTGGAAATGGGCCAACGTTGAACAATGAAGATCGTCGACGGCCTGAATAACGTACACGTTTGACACGCGGGTGAAGTAGCATTCCTCCCAAACCAGGCATTGAAGGAATAGCTTGAGAAAATTGCCGCCTCCGGTCTTGTAAAAAGTCAAGTCCAGGGTCGACTGATGGCTTTCTGCCTTCAGGTTCGGGAGGCACCATGTTTGTTCCTGAAACCATGGACACTGACTTGCTTCTGCGAGGGAACTGAGAATTTGTAGAAAACGATGGGACGGTGAAAGGAGATGATATATGACGGGGTTGTTGACTTGCATGAGATGCATGTTGTAATTGAAGTTGAGGGTGCTGTGATAGAGGTGGCATTTGGTCTGGTGCAATGTCTAAAGAAGCTGTCTGATTTTGCAGCGGGCCTTGTGTTTCACTAGAATTTGGATCTAAAAGTCCAGGCTTGAAAAGAGAACCAGAAGAAACTGCTGAAGCCGAGGAAGAAGAAGAAGAAGCGACAGCAGAAGCTGGAGGTGGGGTGGTTGATGATTGTTTAGAGGTGTTGGGTAGTGGATCTTGTGTAGCAACAGAAGTCCGTCGGCTAGAGCCAAAGTTGACCTGCTTAAAAGCAACAGAATCATTTGCAAAGTTTGATTTAAACATAGATGAAGAGTCGCTTCCCAAATCACGATCAATTTCCATTTGGCGAGGATCCATTGGATCCAGAGGCTCTTCAAGCTCTGGAGGTTTGAGTGCCATATCAAATGCGCCAGTTGTATTCCACGATTTTGAAAACAAACCGACACCAGCACCTGAAGAGTTTGTTTGATCTTCAGAGTCGTTGCGCTCACCTCGAGGTACTGAAAATGGGTCTAGATCTAAAGGCTTGACCATAAGGTCAATTCCAGAGTTTCCATGTTCCGAAGATGAGCTGGTAGATATGCTTGAATGTCTGTTTCTGTTTTTATGTAGCTGAAGACTGTCCAGTGTTTCAACAGCACTTGGCGACAAAGAATGTACACCCTCCGTCGTCCAAATCTGCTGTGATGTATTTGTGTCTATTCTTTGTTGAGCAGTCTTTTTGATATTCTGTTGAATTTCAGGATGGTTTTCACGTAAGGTATCAAGAGCTTTTTCAGGAAGTACCAAGCAGTCCACCTCGGTGATTGTACGAACTGTAGCGGTTCTGACTGGAGCTAGCGATAAAAAGCCCATTTCGCCAAAATAGGCACCTCTAGTAAGTCGAGCTAGTGTGCATTTCGAAGTCTCATCTACCACTTCCACTTTACCATCCAACAAAAAGTAAATATCTTTGCCTGGCTTTCCTTGCTTGATAATGTCTTGAAACGGTGCGAAAGACTGGGGCTCAATTGAAAGTGCCAGGTTATGAATAATTGCAGATGGTAACGACGCAAACAGCTGGATTTCTTCCAACAATTGTCTAACACGAGTACTTTCGAGATAAATATTATCACCGATACTGGTACGACGGCCAGGGAACATTGGAGTCACACGCTCTGTTTCTGAAAAAGGATCTGGGGATTTTTTTAATGCATGTTGAGCTAACGGGCCAGGTGAAGGTGAGCCAGAAATTCTAATTTTTTCGCGTTTTTGCAAAGTTTCAGACAATGATGATGAAGAGGATGAAGATAATGGTCTGCTCGCGTCTTGTGGTTGGCTTTCATCAGATAATTCTTTGATGGAGGTAGATGAATTCAATGCTTTGGATGATAAGGAAGCTGAGATGGTTTCCAAAGGTTTGGACTCTGCAGAAGCACTTGAGCTAGTACCATCATTAGATTGTGAACCTTTAGAGGACGCCGAATGGGCTTCGTCCTGCTTAGCCTGACGATTCTTTTCAAGAATGGCCAGCCTTTCTTGAGCTTCATCGCGAATGAGCTGTTCAATATCAGGATAAGATGGTAATACCTCGTTGAGAGCATCTGCAGTCAAAACCACGAGTAAACAGCGAGTTCTAGTTTGAACTGAAGCAGTGCGTGGACGATCAAACAAAATGCCAATCTCGCCAAAAAATGCGCCAGGACCCAATTCTGCATGAACACTTTCACCATCGAGTGAAACAATTCCAACAGATCCACGAAGAATCCAGTACATTGCTCGAGCCTCGTCGCCCTCTGTGATGATGAATTCTTGAGCCGAGACATGGAGAGGCCGCAGTTTGCTGGCAATTTCATTGAGAAACGATTCAGGTGCAGACTCAAAAAGCGAAAATTCGCGTAGCCTGTCAATCAAGTTTCTGGGAGGTGGCGTGATGAGAGGAAGAGTGGTGCGTCGTTTTTGCACCAATGGCTGAGACTCAAAAGCAGTTTGTTGGATATTAGAGTTGAAGACAGGAGGGTTAGTACTGGTGGAAGGAGACGATGAACATGGAGGAGTGCTGGCATTAAAAGGACGACGATCATGTGTAGAAATAAGATTGGGATTGGAAAATGGATCAGTATCTTTAGACCAAGTCGAATCTTTTGAAGGTGAAGATGTTGAAGATTTCGAAGGTTGACGCTTTATTGGTTTTGCTGAATCAGAACCACCAAAATTGACAGTTTTAAAAGGTGAGTTCTCGAGATTTGATGATGATCCCAAATTAGAAGAGGTTGGTTGTAGTGACTGTTGATAATTAGTATTCCTACAGTCATTAGCCGCTTTTTCTACAGTATTTAATAGAGAGTTGGAGTTGTGAGCCGGCATTGAATTAGTAGCTGAATTAGTGACACAAGCTGATGATGATATTGATAATTTGGGCGGTGAAGAGCCCTGTTGAGAGCCGGGCGGCGGCATTTGGAGTTGAAAAAATTAACCAAAAAAAAAAATTCAAATGCACAACTGAGAAAAATAAGAACCAAAGGTCATGATATTTTTTTCATAAAAAAAAATCAAAAGTTGAGGAAATAAAAAAATATTGGTGAATTCAAAAAAAATAAATAAAAAGCCAATGGTATTTTAGAAAAAGTAGTAAAAATAATATAAAAACTTTAGTACAGTCGAAATTTAACAAAATATAAAAAACACAAAAACAAAAACAAAAATTGGTGAAAGTTTTTTGGAGGAGAAGAACAACACATCCATGGACGCGACAAGCTTTGTTGGACGTGCGAGAGGAGGTTGGGCTAGTGTGCAGGCAGACAAACCTCGTGCAAAGTGCAACTGCATAATGTGTCATACATTTTCTTCCAATCGCTGCACGCGGCCTGTCTCCGTTTACATTTGTTGTAGTTTTTTTTTTTTTTTTTGTTCTTTTTTCGGTATTCAAAGTTGGCTAAACAGAAAAGGCTTTTTTGGTCGATAGTGATATATTGAACTTTAAATCAAAAAAGAACTTCATCAATATATAAAAGCCACCAAAGGCTATTGTCAAACTTTCCAACTTGACTTGTATCAAAGGTGAGTCCTAGATTAAACTATGAAAACACAAATATGGGCTGTTTCTCGCACAAACTGCTCTAAATTCTTTTGAAACCAATCAGATACCTAGAAAATATATAATAGATGAAAAAAAAAAAAAAAAAGCCCTTGGTCAGGTCTAATAGGTTACTTAAACCGCAAATACTTTCTTTTCTTTTTTTTTTTTTTTGCTTCAGCCAGACTTAATGATTACCCAGTTAGTACAAACATTTATTTAATCTAGTTCAAATTAAAATCTATTTTTTATTTGTCAATTAATACAGTAAATCTAAATAAGTTAGAAATGTAATATTTTTTTATTAGTGTGATGCTTCGTTTTTAGCCATGATTTAGCGCTATGGTTTTCTAAAAGTTATGTGAATTTTTGCATGAAATCAGGAAACCAAACTAACTGACTACGGAAAAACACAATCACATACAAATCATAATATTCTTGAAACATCTGTTTTATTAGATATTTGATTCAGAAAAGAAAAGAAAAACAGTAATGGCATTGCTATATGTATATCCAAGGAAAAGAAAGTTAAAACTGTTGATGAGAAAACACGTTTGAAAGAAAATGATAAGATCGCTAGATAGTTATTTGAAACTTCTAAACTTAATATTCTTTTGAAGAGAAAATAATGTTTGTTTTAACTGCAAATTTCCTTGAGAAAATTGATCAAGAATACCTTATATATTCTCTACAATTATCAGAGCTTAAAGCTTTGATTTTAGCCATCAGTTTTTTTCTTTTTTTTCCAATGAATTTGAAGTTTAAAATCAAAAATATTAGTTTTTGTTTTCAAATATTTATTTAAATATTTTTGATAAATTATATATCTTTTCCAACCCATTTACAGAATATCTACAACTGTTTATTGCTCCATTATTTATTTTACAAACCAGTACCACTTTCTTCGTATAGTCTTGCCCGTTGCATCAATCCAAATCACTGTTTTTTCTCTTTATATTTTCACTATGACTCTTATCTATATTGCTATTTTATTGGTCCTACACCTCGTTTTCTCCAATACACATGTGTTAAGAGACAAAACAGGTATTGATGATCTTTAATTTTAATAATAACAATGATATTTCTTCATATATGGTTTTCACGCATAGAAGCCTGTATGTGCACATGTAAAAGAATAAACGAAGGAGAAATTAAACAAACAACCGGGTATCATTCCCCACCGGGTTTTCATTTTTCATTTTTAAGATCATCATTGGGCGTGTTGAGGAAAACTACATGATAAGAATATTGAAATCGAAACAAGAAATTACATCATATATACGGTACCGCCTTTCGTATATACTTTCTTTTTTATTCTTTTGTAAAATATTTGAATTTACTCATTAAACAAGTCACAAAGCTTTCAACTTGTTTACCTCTTTACTATTGTATAATTTATATTCAATTGAATGTGCTTATTCTAGTTCTTTACTTTCCCGAAATTTTCACACACTTTCTGTTATTCACTGTTCTTATTCACTTTTCATTGAAATTTTTTTCACATTGGTGTGTCCGCCTTGCCTTTATTTCTTCTTCTTTTTTATACAGTTCGATCAGCTGTTCAGCAGCCTTGAATAAAATAAAAGGAATTTAATAAAAAGTTCAATAAAAAAAAAAAATGCCAAAAAACTTTATAGACACTGAGAACCACAAATTTTTTTATATTCAGTGAACGTATAACGTTCAATGTATAAATTACTACTTACTTCTCTATAATACCATTAAAAATCTACATACTAAACAGTTATTATTTTTAATGTTTCTTGAATCCAAACGACAGTCTATACTTTCGCTTCGTCTTTTCGCTTGACTTTTCGTTCTGCTGTGCCTGTCCATTCACACCTACACCGCTACTGCTGTTTTCATCACTTTGTGGATAACTAGTTTCTCTACTTGCTGAACGTTTAGATGTCGTGCTCGATTTGAATCTGCTCAATCCCAACCCGTATTTGTGCGAAGTGGATGCTGTTAGTGAGCTTTGCTGATGATAATCATTATTACCGTTACCAACACTGCTACTACTGGTATCTGGAAGAGTACTATGCGATACAGAACGTCCCATTCCACTAACTTGCGACGACGCAAAAGATCCAGTATTACTAGGCTGTCGATGAACTGAAGAGTGCAAATGAGAAGGAATTCTAGCTATACTGCTTGTGCTTGCGTTGACACTCGGGTTGGCACTTGGGCTAGCACTGGTATTAAGACTGTTAGCGGTTCCAGCCTCAGGTTGCGCAAGAAGTGAAGAACTGTTGTTGTTGGATAATGGTGATAATGATTCATTAGTGCCATGATAAGCCTCAGGTTCGGAAACCGAATGTAAAGAAAGTGTTGGCGAGTTTGGAACATTATTGGCCATGTTATTATTAGTTGTGTTACAAATGTTAGTATTATTACTGTTATCGTTAGTATTGTTATTGTCTGTACTCGAGGTTTGTTTTAGTAAAGGGGATGATAACGTCATTGGTTTTGGTTGTTGCTGTAACGAATTAGTTTGTCTATTAGCCGGTAATCCACCGTTTGACACACCATTGACTGGAGAGCTAGGTGCTCCACCGCGTTTAAGTACATTTGGTGCGTTATTACCGTTGTTAATCAACGCGGCATTAGGAGCAGGAGCGGTGGAAGGATGAGAATTAAGGGGTTGATCTACTTTGGTATTGTTTGTAGATGAAGACAGTAATGAGCCGTTAGATGGAGTGACAGATGCTGTAGGAGCAGATGGCGAGGCTTCAGTATGAGTTTCGTTAACTTCCGGATGAGTTGCAAGTGTAGACACAGTAGAATCTGTGATTGGAGTTGGAGGAACGGTAGACTGAACTCCATAAGGTCCGTGAAAACCAGACACTTGGTAAGTTCCGTGAGTATGAAGAGGAGCATTACGTGGTTCAGAATTCAGCTGGTTACATGGCTGACGAAGAAGATTCAAGTTAGCACACAAATTGTCATGTTCAAACTTTTCTTGTGAAATTTCTTGATAAAACAAAACGTAAGCAGTTGCCAAGTTTCTGCCATTACCAAAAAAGCTAAACACGTAGTTGGGATCAACAGATTCTACCATCTCATCGTCAAACAACAACCAGCCTGCGTTTTCAGTCTTGACAACAGATACATAATGACCATGGTATGGACCTCCGCCAATATGAACAATTACCGATTGAAGCTCATATAACTTTTCAGGATCCTCTGCGTCGTCAGTAGTGTTGAACAAACGCAAGTATCTTGGGTACACAACCTCGTGGAACAGTTTGACATTGCGTTGCATGTCTTCGGTAAACTTGAATCTTTTCAAATGAAGTGCAAGTAGTTTAGGCAGCTTTTTAATCTTCATACGCTTTTGTGCTTCATGGAATCCGCCACAGTTGTCGCAATTAAATTTATTACGTTCGCACAGCATCTCAGATGCAGAAAATTGACGAAGACAAGAGGTTACTGATGTATTGCGTTCGATATCAATTGACAAGTCTAAAAACTGCTCGTCACGCCTTGAAATAGTTTCGCATGTTAAACACTTGGTTTCGGAGGTGAGCAAGCCTTCAAACAGTTCATGGATCCAAGAAGATTCGCCTTGGTTTGAACGAGCGTGGTTGTCAACACTTTCAAATACATCGTTAATGATATAATTTAAAAATTCGTGTGCATCTTGATGCATAGAAGAGCGAAACAGTTCGTTTGTTCGCTTAAGAACTTCGATTAAAAAAGAAGGCGAGACTACACCGATTTGGGAGTTTGAGTGGGCCATACAATCGAAAATATCTTTTAAAGAAGAAAACATGGATTCGTGCATTCCATATTCCTTAGAGTAAGAATGATCAAGATTGATAATAGGACCTTTTGATAAGGCTGAACGCTTTCGGAGTTCGGGAGTAGCAAACGGATCATCGGTATATCCGACCACAGGAGAGTTTTGGGTAGGCACCCGCATTCCAAGAGTTAGGCCTCGGAGAGCTGGGTATAATCTCTTATAATCGCTATAAGAGACAGGGTTGTTTGAATCAAATAGTAAACTATGTGGAACTTGATCATCTTCGTGATGGGTGGGTAATCCTGAGTTGTTGGGGTACGCAGCAGATCCATTGGGATCTGTAGTTGTATGACGATCTTCTTCATAAGCATTTTCAGCAGTTACATTAAGCTGGCTTGGATAAGAATTGGGATTAGATGCGTTGGTGTCGTTAGTAGGAGCTGAGGCTTTAGACTTGTCTTCTTTTTTACTACCAAAGCGGGATAAACGACGACCCAAAGAAAGATTAGATTTCTTAGTTGATTCAGATGAAGAAGAAGTGACTTCATGTTGAGCGGAAGTCTGAGCTCTGCTGCGAGCTTCTTGCTGGGCTTGAGCGCTTGCCAATGCTGCGCCTAGAGATGTAGCAGTTGAAGAGGTATTAGCAGCATCTGTAGAGTTTGAGGAAGTGGATATAGAGGCAGAAGAAGGATCTACGACAAACGGGTGTGGCTTGACACCAGGAATAGTGCCTGGGCGTTTACGATTATGTTCGTTTCTGGCAAAAGCAAGAACTTGTTCACGAAAAGGTTTAAGATAGTAAAGGCATTGAAGGACAGAATTACAGTAGCAAGTATTGCCAAAGTTTTCCATTCCAAAAATCTTATCGGCAGACTCCGGGATAGCGTCAAACGTGAGCGAAGACACTGAAGAGTCTGCTGGGGGTTGAGCTATTGATACTGAAGGAGTCATTAGAAAAGAATTGATATAATTATGAGTGCAATAAAAACGATTAAGAATTAAGGTTGAAAGTGAATGGAATGAAGAAAATCTCAGAAACAGTTGGAAAAACCGAAAAAAACGATCCAAGACCTAACTACAAAAAGTGGAGGCAGAGTGACATATCACACTGTGTAATAGGTCATGTGAAGTGATATATCTGTATATATGTAAATAAATAATGTATGTAAGGTAGTATATGTGTAGCTATTATGACTGGTAATAATTGTCCATGACAGAGCCTCGAGAAGCGTTGAAAGGGCTTGATTGAGAGTGTTGAGCAGAAGGATAAGTGTCATTATTGCTTGAATCGTGACCATTATCGTTATAATCAGTTCTGTTGTTGGAATTATCGTTATAATCTTCATCTTCGTCGGTTAATACCACTCTTCCTTCTTCAAGGTCTGGTCTCATTATTGATTGAAGCCTGTAAGTAGCTTGACTGACTATCGGTTCCAAGGCTTGTTTGAAGGAATAAGCCAGAATCGAGGCACATAAGACGAATAAAAAGAGTGTCTAATTGTAGCATGTCGTGAATTGTTAACAAACTGTCTTGAGTAGTTTACGAGATGATTAGAATACTTACAAATAACGCGTTTCCACTAGACATTTTGATGTTGTTATTGGTATTATAGCTATTAATTTATTTTATTAATGATCAATAATTATCGCTTTTGCTGGTTTATGACAAGTCGAAAGCCAGAAATTCAAAGCCAAAAATCAAAAAGTATAAAATACCTGGTACTCATTATATTACACAAAATGTTACAAATATGTCACACATCACCTGACCCCTTGAATCGTCTATTGTTGTTTCCGTCTGGCCCTTTCTGTCTAAATTTTTTCTTGTTTTTTTTGTTTTTTTCCCCTTCCGCGACCAGTCTTTGACATTTTTTTCAAACTATTTAAGACTTTTATTCTAATAAAACTTTTATTATTTCAGTCGTTACTTTTTTTTTTCACCACCGAGTGCCTTCTTTCATTCATTCATTTTCACCTTCTTTCTTTTTTTCTCTTCTAAATGTCTTCATTACCGTCTGGTCAGGACACGTCGGCCTCCTCGCCTAAGTTAAATCCTGTCATGAATTCTGTTAACGAATCTTCTGTTGCTCCTAATCAAGACTTTTCATCAGGACCAGACAACAACCTGTCTTTGTCAACAAAGCCTCAGGAATCGTCAAACCAGTCTCACCACCTTCATTCTGAGTCTTACTCTCAACCTCCTTTTCATTTGCCTAATTCACCTTTAGCTTCTAATAATAACAACGCTGTCGATGAGTTGCAGAATCGCATGGCTGCCGGACTTTCACTCAGTCCTTCACCTTCTTCTTCTAATCTCATGAAACAAAATCCTGCTCAACACTCTCCTCCCCCTATTAATGCCCCATACCCTATGCCTTCTCGTGCTTTTGCCCAAACTTCTCAACCTGGTTCAAGAGCAGCCTCACCTGGCTTGAGAATGCCTCAGCCTCCATATGCTCCTACTCATCCAGCTGGCAGTTCCAGTTTGTCCAACTTGTCCAACTTGAATCCTCCAAACCCATCCTTTTCTGGGTCTCAAGCTGCTGCTGGCAACTCCATCATTCGTTCATCTTCTACACCCAACGTTCTTCAAGCTCAGCATACTGGTGGCTCTCAAAATGGTGCGTTTCTTTCACCAATGCTTCACCCTCAAAAAAACGGGTCTTCTCCTCGATTTGGATCCAAAGGTGGAAATAGACCTTATTCTACACTTTCTTCTTCTTCTTCTATTGACTTGACTTCCGGCCATGCTACTGACTTTTACAGCTATTCACAACGAGACGCTCGCGATACCCGTGCCCAGTCCATGGCGTTCACTGAACTCCCAAGCGCTTCTGCGTTTGATCTCTCACAATCGTTCTTGTCCTCTAATTTGGGCTCCAATTCCTCTTCTTTGGTCCCTCGTATGAAGACTATTGAAATGTACCGTAAAAACGCCAAAAAGTCCAACGATCCTGTGATTCAGTTTCAGTTTGCCCAATACATGCTCCAAACAGCTCTTTTGGCCTCTACTTCTGCTCCAACTGGCTCTCAAAAGACTATTGATGGTGCTGGTGTTGGCAGTGGCTTAAATGCAAATGGCAACCTCAATGCTGAAGGCGATTTTGAACTCGAGTTTCCGACACGACCTGTGCCTCGTATCAACCATTCACGTGCTCCGTCTAATGCGTCCAGTCTATCTTTAGCGCAGGTCGCGGCTGGCGCTAAAGACGCACCTCAAGCAACACTGCCTTCACCATCATTAGGTCCTTTATCTGTTCAAGACGAACGTAAAATCAAACGCGATCTTTTAAAGGAAGCTGTTTCCAACTTGCGCAGACTTTCCGACAAAGGTTATGCTGACGCACAATACCTGTTGGGAGATGCATACTCGTCTGGCGCATTAGGCAAGGCTGATCTTCGTGAATCATTTGCGCTGTTTCAACTGGCTGGCAAACACGGTCACGCAGAAGCCTCATATCGTACTGCCCTTTGTTTGGAGGAAGGCTGGGGAACCTCAAAAGACCCTCGACGGGCTATCCAGTTTTTGCGCCAGGCCGCGTCGCGAAATCATCCAGGTGCCATGCTCCGACTCGGTGTGGCTCAGTTTTATGGAAAACTCGGTATGCATTTGGGCGCATCGACGTCTAATAAGGTTAAGATCCAGCAGGACGGTATCAGATGGTTGACTCGAGCTGCAGACGCAGCCAACGAGATTTTCCCCCAAGGTCCGTACGAACTGGCTAAGATTTACGAAGAAGGATACCGTGACTTGATTTTCAAAGATTTGCAGTATGCTGTCCAGCTCTACGTCAAGTCTGCCGATTTGGGATACGTCCCAGCAGCTTCAAAACTCGGCCATGCTTATGAGTATGGTGAGTTGGGATGTCCACAAGACGCTGCGCTTTCTATTCATTATTACACCATTGCAGCTCTTGGAGGAGACCCTAAAGCCATGCTGGCCATGTGTGCGTGGTACATGGTTGGTGCTGAGCCAATGCTTCCTCGTAACGCTGAAGAAGCTTACGAATGGGCACTAAGAGCCGCTGAGCGCGGATTAGCAAAAGCACAGTATGCTACTGGTTACTTTTTAGAAAACGGAATTGGAGCCGAGCGCGATATTTTACAAGCTTCGAGGTGGTATCACATGGCGGCGAGTGGCGGCGATGAGCGTGCTATTGAGCGAATCAAAAATAACAGAGTGCTTGCAGCTAAACCACAGACCAAACACAAGAAAAAGTCGACTGCTAATTTAAAGTCGTTGCTGGGTAGTAATGGAAGCAGCTCGAATGTTAGCAATGCTGGAGCAGCTCCCAGTATACAAGGAAGCATGGCTAACGATGGCGCCAGCATTTCCGGACAAAGCGTTGTACGACCAAGCGGAGCAAGTGCAGTTGCGGGCGGTAATGGAAGCGTTTTGAATGATGCTGAAGGAAGTAATGTTTCACTTGTTGGGCCAGACGGAGCACTTGCTGTTCCAGGCAATGCAGCGTCAATCACTGGAAACGAGTCAATAAACGGTAGCACTTCGAATTTTGCAAACGGATCAGTTAACGGTGATGCTTCCGTGACTGGCGTTCCTGTAAAGGAAGGTGCTAGTAATACCAAGAACAAAAAGAAGGGCAGCGACAAGGATTGCATTGTCATGTAAAAGTTGCAAATTTTATATATTTGCGGAGAGGAAAGATGAAGGTGTTTGAGGGATTGAGCAAAGTGGCTAATTAATTATTTATTTTTACTTTTTTTTTTATCAATTTGGCTATTTACTTACTTTTATGATTGCATATATTTACATACTTTTTTTCAATCTTTTTCTTCCTTTCCTTCTCTTTACTTTTTTTTTTCTTTGTTCGACGTGGAAAAGAAATAATGTTAATTAATTATAATAATTTTAATAAATGTACCAATACTGATGATTTAAATAGCGGTTACCACTGTGATTTAACTGTTTTTTTTGAAGTAGTCCCAAGAAAAAAAGACATAGTAGAAATATATAAAAAAAAAAAAAACTACAACTGAAATCAGGAATTAATACTAGGATAGAATCATAAAGAGTCTAGTTTACAGATAACTAGGTAGAGTATCCAAAATTGCCCGAAATATACACCAACCATACATATTTAAGTGGATCCCTCATGCGATGTTCTCATACACTAGTTTTTTTTTTTTTTTACCAGGTACAGCACACTCTTCCTCGTTTACGTATGTTTATCTAGTGTTCATCATCACGCCCATACCCACATCTACTAATGTTTTTATATGTGTCTTTCTAAAATAAAATAAAAAAAAGATTATGTTTCATGGTTGTAGTCCGTCAAAAATAAGAGAGGCGGGAAATATAAAGTGCAAGTTCAATCACCAGTATGATGCACCAGTTAACTATGAATACCCAAAAAAATGAATGGTAATGAAATATTATGACAATGCTGTAGATATATAACTGAATACGATCCAATACTAACATTATAGTTCACCTGCTTGTTTACTCTTGATATCTTTTCGGTTACTCAATATTTTTTTCGGTTGTGTGTCTTGAGTTACCCGAAACGCAGCTAAACCCAATTACCAGTTATTTATCATTCGTAAGTCACTAGGTTTGTTATCTATACACAGAAAGAATACGAACTAACCCTGTAGTACAAATGTATGAAATCAACCAATCGTAACTTTTCTTCAACAAGCTGTTTTCACGCTTTCAACGAAACCACTGACGGCTCCGATTAACACGATCCTTTTCTTGTGCCTAACAAATTCAACAAGTGTCAGCTAAGTAACTTGTATGTATGTACACACAATAGTACACACATTTGTACACATATTTGTATATATTTCTACATCACCTACCCCACATTAACCACACACAGATACTACGCACCACAATTGCATTAGAACACACGAATATGCTCGCAGACACACCTTCACAAGTCTTGCCGATAAATATTCGTCAACGCATCACGGTATGAGCTGAGAGGTATGTACACTGTGTACACCTCTTCGCTTCACGAAATGTAACTGAAGAACGCGATAACGAAAAAAAACACAAAAAATAATTGTAAACGATGGGGGAAGGGCTTTGGCACCGCTTACCAAGAGTATTATGTTCACAACTATAACCTTTCAGTCCTGACTATGATTTTATCATTATTATTATTATTGCGTTTTGAATTTATTACATGATTGAGAACCTTCTTCTCAAGTTATCAGGAGATGCTTTTTTAAGCAGTTTGTCAAGAAAGTTTTATACTTTTGTAGTAGTGTATAGCCAATTAATCAGCTCACAAAGAGAAAACGAGTAAACAATAGTTTAGTTTGATGTACAGATGCACCATCGTCTACTTCATCTCCATTCCAATTGTGAGAACATAGATATATATACATATCTACAATTGCCGTCAATGTTGATCCTGTGCCATGCTTTCTATTCACTTTCCTTCGGCTTCCTCTTACTTTCACCTCTCAAAAAACCTCCTTGATTCCGAATCTCGCTACGCAAGCAAGACTCTCTGCGTCGGCTTTTTACGGGGCTAAAGAAAAAAAAGATACCTCACTCTGTGCACTTGCTTCTTTTTGCTCGTTGAATTAAAAATGGGTTTGCTTCAGGACTTTTACAAGTATTAAGCCGTGCACATATACATGCACACGCAAATTGTTGTGGAGAGAGACTTATTTCTCCGAAAATATGCAAATTAGAAAACCCGGGATCAAAAAGTGACTTGACAGCCCTTCAATTAAGCCAATATAACCAAAATACACTGTGATCTATCAGAAAATCATAAATCATAGAACCAATTACAAATTAAAGTAATAAAAATAAATTCATCAATTAAAAATAAAATACATGGCATTCATAAATAAACATTTTCTCTCTCTCTCTCTCTCTCTCTCTCTCTTATTTCTTGTCAGAAAGAGCAGCAACACCAGGAAGAGTCTTACCTTCAAGAAGCTCAAGAGAAGCACCTCCACCTGTAGAAACGTGCGAAAGCTTATCTTCAGCACCGTACTTCTTGGCTACTGTAGCAGTATCACCACCTCCAATAATAGCAGTGGCTCCGTTATCAACAGCCTTGACAACTGCGTCCAGCAAGCTTTTGGTACCGCTAGCAAAGTTATCAAACTCAAAAACGCCTGGAGGACCGTTCCACAAAATGGTCTTGGCCTTGGAAACAGCGTCAGCAAAAAGCTTGGACGACTTCTCGCCAACATCAAGTCCCTGCCAGCCATCAGGAATGCCTTCAGCGTCTGAAGCGTAGCCCACTTTGGCGTCTTTGGAAAACTTGTCTGCAGTCACGTAGTCAACTGGTAAAATGATTTCAACATTGTTGGCCTTGGCCTTCTTGACCAAGTCGCCAACAATCTTGGATCCTTCCTCGTCAAAAAGCGAGTTGCCAATCTTGACGTTTTCAAGAGTTTTTTTAAAGGTGAAAGCCATGCCGCCACCGATAATGATGGAGTTGACTTTAGGAATCAAGTTGTCAATAAGCTGGATCTTGTCAGAAACTTTGGCACCACCAAGAATGGCAAGGAAAGGACGATCAGGGTTTTCAAGAACCTTGGAAAAGTAATTGAGTTCCTTAGAAACAAGGAAACCTGCAGCACGCTGAGGAAGCTCGACACCAACAACAGAAGAATGAGCACGGTGAGCAGTTCCGAAAGCGTCATTGACGTAGACATCGGCCAAGTTGGTCAATTCCTTGCGGAAAACTTCAACCTTAGCAGGATCAGCCTTTTCTTTAACGCCATTGACCTTACGGGATCCTTCTTCTTCAATGTGGAAACGGAGGTTTTCAAGAAGAATGATCTCACCGTCTTTGGCCTTGTTGACGGCAGCCTCGACTTCAGGGCCAACAGAGTCAGGAAGGAAAGTGACGGGGACTTTAAGAAGCTTTTCAAGTTCAGCAGCAACGGGTTTCAAAGAGTATTTCTCGTTGGCTTCACCATTGGGCCTACCAAGGTGGGAAGCAAGAATGATAGCTTTGGCACCTAGATCAAAGAAATAAATATAAAGATTAGATGTGAAAAAAGGTAAGGAAAGGGAAATAAACTAAACAATTTCGATACGTACCATTCTCTTGAGCATATTTGATGGTAGGAAGGGCAGCGACAATACGTTGGTTATTGGTGATGGTCTTACCATCAAGAGGAACGTTAAAGTCTAATATAAAGTTAACGTTAGTGACTTTTCATACAACAAAAGTAAAAAAAGAAAAAAAAAAAGGCTCAATTGAGCAATCATACCAACTCTGATAAAAACACGTTTATTCTTGAGATCAAGATCTTTGATAGAAAGCTTGCTTTGAAGAGACATAGTTGAACGAGATGTAATAGTTTGGAAAACAGAAGGAGGTTTATTCAAGGCAAGAACCCGAGATAAGTGAAGAATGCGAGAATAAATCAAAACGAAAATAGTAGAAACAAAAAAAAAAAAAGGGAATCGGAATTCAACAAGAATTCATGCTATTTATATACAATTGAGAATTGCTGAGAGTCTAAGAAAATAAAATACAAAACCTAAAACTGGTTGGATATGAGGTGATGAGTGTCAAAATCACGAAAATGAATAAAAAGTGAAAAATGAGTAAAATTCTTGTGACGCACCGTTGAGCAAACCGTTCAAGACAAAATCGCTTAGCGAGGTATAAATTGTCACACCCAATACCGAGTTAGCTCGGTTCTATGATCAATTATCACATGATAAATTAAAGTCGTGAAATCCACATGATTGCCTGACTCACACCCACTACAGCCACCCTTCTTCATAAGCCATGTTAACTTATTTTCATGCGTGGCACATAAATCTTCTTTCTCCACCACACATCCCAGCCATGCCACGCTTCTTTCCATGGTTCAAGTCCAAATCCGTAAGTGTTTCTAATCAATTATTTTTTAGCATAATTTTGAAAATAGATGTATTCAAATTCCAATTGATGATTCTAACCTGGTTTCGGTATTCCTCTATCACTTTTTTACTTGCTTTATTTGTCATCTAGTCATCTCCGCAATCATATGAGCGTGAATTGGCACAAATTGCTCAACGCATTGCCCGTTCACAACAATTACTGCTCAATACAAATATTCGGCAACGAAAGGTAACTGGACTATTCACCCTTTACTCCATCATCATCTACATCATCTACGCCACTGTCCTGTTTATCAACTACAGCAGCAATCTTGCGTCCATCACTGTGTATCATGGATCAACTATTATTCTGTTCCCTGTGCTTATTTATGGTATTCGAAGACTTCTGACGTTTTATTTCACAAGATTGATTTCTGCAAGAACAGAAAGAATCAAAGTTTTGAAAGAAGAACAGAAGGAAAAGATTGAAGATCTCAAGCAATCTACAAACTTTTATTCTACTAAAGCTTTGCTTGAGCGATTTGACTCGTCTTTTCCTCAGCAAGAAAAGAAATCTCAGCAACAGCAACGCGGTAATAAGTCTTCTTCTTCTACTGCTACTTCAACTTCTTCTACAGATCCAGTCTCTTTGAACCAACAAAACCAAGCTGTTCTTCGTAACCGAAATGCCAAAGGCAATAATCAAAATCAGTCTTCTTCTACTAAAAAGACTTCAATGGGGGTTGCTGAAAATTTCGAGTTTGCACCTGATCTTCCATCTCTCCAACAAAAACAAACTCAAAACGCTCAACCTGGTCAAGCAAATACCCAATTGACTGCTCAACAACTTGACCACCAAGTTGCAGCTGGATTCCCAGGTCAACCTCCCTTTTCATCCTCCTCGTCTCTTGCACCAGTCCACAATACTGCTTACCAGCCACACTGGTATGACCGTATTTTGGATATGATTGTTGGCGAAGACGAGTACAGTCCCAAGTCCCGATACGCGTTGATTTGCGAGTCATGTCGCAACCACAACGGCTTGGCGCAGCCTGGCGAGTTGCCGCAGTACGTGGTATATATATGTCCTCACTGCGGACACCGTAACGGAATAGAAAACACGAAAAAGAGAACAAAGCATCAGTCTAGCAGTGCTGGCGGTGAAGATGGTCAGAAGCCTTTGAAATTTGATACCTCTAGCGTGCTTACAAATCAAGATGATTCAGAAAATTCGTCTTCTGATGATGGTGCTGAAATCAATGACAAACACAAGGAACAAGCAAAAGGTGTTGAAAAACCAAACAAGCATAAACGACACCATTCGATTGCTGACGGGGCTGAAAAGGAAGATAAAGAAGGTGATAATGATGAGGACGAGGAAAATGATGATTCAAAGGCTGAGGTGATTCTTGAATCGATTTCTGGATCAAATGCAAGTGGAGAAACTAAAAATAATAGGCACATTGCGACTGCTCCAAGACGTAGAAAGGGAAAGAAATGAGAAAAAAAAAAAAAAAAAAAAAACAACGGAAAGGAAAAGAATACATATATAACCAAAATTAAATAAAAGCTAATACGTTATTTGGGAATGAACGAATGAATGTTTTTAAATTTGTATTTTTACTTGTAAACAGTTTATAGATAAAAACAACATTGAGATCACAAGACCATAAAATGTCTATTTACAAGAAATAAATGTATAGTAGACAGACATGATTGGTTTGAAAGACAGTTTTTTAAAAGCAAATGTAGCTGGTCAGTAGTAATATAGAGTCAAGGATAGAAATATGTATTGAATTTTACTGGATTTAGTTTATTTTGAACAAGCCCGAGATAGATAGATAGTTGGGTAGAGAGGGAAATATATAAAGAGATATCTAGAAAACTATTGATAATATATTTGTATTTATGCTGAAATGAGATAATAATAATAGGAAGGATAAAACAGAGTCGGATTGAGTTTTTTTTATAATAATTTTTTTTTCAAATGTGATGTTTGGGTGTGTTTCTTATATTATAAATTTATTTTTTGGGATCGTTGCGCTGGTAAGCAAGGAAACCTTGGACTCTGCTGTTGGGAAGCATATCGAGGTATTTTTCTAAATGAAAAAAAAGGAATACTGGTTAGTATCATTGAACAAATGAACGGACAACAAGTTCAATAAGCCGAATATCATTGTTTCAAGTATCAAAAAAAAGGAAAAGGAAAAGAAAGATAGAAGAAAAAAAACTTACCGGCAATATCTCTGCAGTTTTCGTACTGGTTTTGTCCCTGGGTCTGGAAACACTTCTCAAGAGCGTGACGAACAGTCTTGAGTGCCTCAATGCGAATGAATTGTTCACGGATCATACTGTCTTGGGCAGCACGGAGCTGCTTATCGTCGCTGTAGTCAATATCGTCGAAAGAAACAAGTTCAGGACGGACGTGTTCAGTTGCTATAGAATAATAATAGTAAAAGTAATGATTTTTTTGTTAATGAATGGAAATGGAGATTGTATATTTGTGAAATATACATGTATTTCTTGTTTTTTTGTTTGTAGGTGATGGGAAATAAAAATGAGGAAAATAAAATAGCAATTGAAACATTAAGAGATTTATAAGTAATTGATCTCATTTTTTCTTAAATCTTTTTTACTACCATAATCCTGAAATTTCATTCCTGGTATCAAATTCTCGGGTATAATATGACATTTAGTTTTCCAGTCAAATTTCAAATTCCAAACCTCCCAGAAACAAGAAAACGACCAAAATGGTCCCATTTCCAAGCAATAAAAAAACCAATGCCAAAACAAAACCCAGTTAGAAACACTCTATTTTTCCCAATATCGTAAATATGTATTTATCTTGATTCGTATTTTTTTCGGGTATCGTATATAAAATCTAGGTGAAGAACAAGTTCACACTTACATCGAGCCATTATGATTTAAGAAGTGTATGTGTGTGTGTAGGTATGAGGATAGTGATATATAAATATATATATAAGATTTGAAGAAAAAAACAAAAAATGTAGATAAGAAATATACACTCTAGTTGATGAAAAAGACCGAAAAAAAAGGAACAAGTCAAGGTTGGCAAGATTTTTTTGAATGGTGGTAACCTGAAAATGCTTTGCTGCTACTGGTCAAAATTTAGTCAGGTGATATACACCTGATAAGTATATTGAATTTATGGGTTCATGAACCAAGATTTGAATAACCAGGAAGCGTGTAATTGGAGTTTACGAGAACTCATTATTTGTTAAATAGCTTCAAAAAAAAAAAACTTCAATTATTGTAAATTAAATAATTATATGTGTATTTTTTTAATACCAAGCAAAAACCCTTTAAAAATCTAGATTTTTGAAATTTAGCTGAGAAATGGGTGGTGGGCCTTCCTTTTTCTTCTCTTCCTGCTTTTCCTTTTCATTGATATCAATCTCATTTGACAATGGGCTTGACTCTTTCTTTTTGTTTTTGAGATTCTTTTTCGTAGTGACACCAGGGTTACTTCCAGAGCTGCCGCTACCAGACGAAGAAGATGAAGATGGTGAGGATGAAGAGGCTTCTTTGTCATCGCCGTCTTCAACAGGAATTCCCCATTCATCTATTTCAAACACCTTTCTGCTGACTCGGAACGCATACTCGCTACGACGCACGTGCATTCCGCCCTTTTCACTTAACCTGGGGACCTTGTACACATGTACAAGACCTTGATACGGTTTTTGTTTCTTGTCAGAGCTCGAACTTTTGTTGCTACTACTGCTAGATAAACCAGTCGCTGAGCTGCCTGTTTCTAATCGCTCACCAAAGGGCTCAATATGGATGACAGCGTCTGAGGAAATTTCTAACCATCTTGTCAAGTAAGTTTCGCGAGGGTACAGCTCGAGTGCTAGTGTGACAACAATTGCGACGTTGAAGGGAAACTCGGTTCGAGCAAGATGTGCCAATGAGTGAATAAATCGAATAGCTTCGGCAGGAGCAGTAGATTCCGCAGGGTAGGTAGCAGGATGCAAAAACGAGGGAATCAGCACTCTGACAACAGTATGAGGGCCTTGCGTTTTAAGTGCCTTGATGATTGAAGCTTTGATCTGGCTGTACATGCCGCTCAAAAAAGAAGATGTAGGAGAAGATTTCAGGAAATGTGGTGACATGAAGTACAAAGGGCTTCCTAAATACTCAATTTCTGTATTCATTAAAGGGCCTGGTGTCAAACGAGTAGTAAAATCAAGAGGTGTCACATAATGAGGTTTGTTATCTTGGGAGCTGCCACCTTGCTTGCTGTTGTTATTATTGGGAGTTCCGTATCTCCAAGCAATCTTCATATTCTGATTAACAGTTTCTTCACCATAACCTTTTGGAGAACTGGATGGGTTAGAAGAGTTTGGGGTATAAGCATTAGGATGAGACATAGAATTGGAACTTGCTGCCAAATTTTGCACAGAAATCTTTTTCTCTTCAGCTAAAAGCTGATCTTTTTTGGCTTGTTTCTTGTCGCGATACTCGCCAGGCAACTCACCACCCCAAGAATCATCGACGCCTGCCACAATGACGCGAGTATTGTAATGTAAAGATCTGTTTCCATCATCACTGGTATTTTGCCCATTTGATGAGGATTGATCGTTTGAATCTTTCTTCATTCGCGAGTGCAAGACGCTCTGCGCGGCACCACTACGAAGCAACACACTTGCAAAGTCTGTGTTTCCTGTTTCTTCAATCAACAACAATGATCCCAAAGGCTGACCGTTATGCTGCAGCAGACGATCCAAATCTGGAGATCCTGTAGTGATGGTGGGCAAGTCCGCTGAGTGTAAAGAGGTTCTGACAGCAACGTGTTGCTGCATTTCAAACGGAGTCACTTTTTCAATAGGCTTGGGCGGCGAAGCAATAGTAGAAGCAGTAGCTCCCGATCTTGGTTGAATAGGTCCACGTGAAATGATAGATCCAGGAGTGCCAACGATACCTGGTCTTTTATTGGCAATTGATCCGTGACCTGGAACAACTGGAGATCCTGGACTTCTCAAGTTGGCAGCATTGCCAGTAGCTGAAGCGTTTGGAATAGGGCGGATACGGTTAGCATCAGAACTTGTTCGGCTGTTCGACAATGAAATGACTTTTTTTTGAAATGACATTATTGCTTTTTGGGTGTATGTGTTGAGTAAGGAAAAAAAACGATAGTGACGAAGTAAAAAAAAAAAAAGAATCTCAATGTATGAAGGTTTACATACTAAATTTTTAAAGATTTTTGTTAGTAGACAAAGCTATATATTGCCTTCAAGGCCGTGTCACGAGATCTGTCACATACTACGTAGAAGGTTATGATTCGCAAGGAAACAGTAGTATATAATGGATTTGCCCTTCTATCGTTATGTAAATTTAATATTTTTTTATTCTATTTTGCTTATTGTAAACATTAACAAATCAATTTGGTTGATTCCATTGAGAATTCAGCTAATCAATCTGTGATTTTTTGGTACAGAACCTATTTCCAAAGTACATGCCGTGAAAAATAGCCGTGCATCAAATTTTTGTGTGAAACGCTAAACACAGTCTTGCCAAATACCCAATTCACCATACTCGAATATTTCAACGGGTTCCTATCTATATTTTATTATATATTTTTGATCAGATTACCAACTAGAATACCCACCAATTCTTGAATACCACATTCATGACTGAAACTACCGAAATGAACAAGGCTGGCTACGCTTTGAAGTTCAACCTTTTGAAAACATGCTCCAAGTCTAAGGCTCGTGCTGCCAACATGCTACTTCCCCATGGAGTCGTTGAGACCCCCATGTTCATGCCAGTGGCCACCCAAGCATCTCTCAAAGGCATCACGCCCGAGCAGCTCGAAGAGCTTGACTGCAAAATCTGTTTAAACAACACGTACCATTTGGGTTTGAAGCCTGGCCAGGAGGTATTGGATACAGTTGGTGGTGCTCACAAGTTGCAGTCTTGGAACCGAAACATTTTGACTGATAGTGGTGGATTCCAAATGGTGTCGCTTTTGAAATTGGCTACTATCACGGAAGAGGGTGTTAATTTCTTGAGTCCACACGACGGATCACCAATGCTGTTGACACCAGAACACTCTATTTCGTTACAAAACAGTATTGGATCTGACATTATCATGCAATTGGACGACGTTATTGCGACATTGACGACAGGTCCTCGTGTTGAGGAGGCCATGCTGCGAAGTATTAGATGGTTAGACCGTTGCATTGAAGCACATAAGCATCCTGAGCGACAAAACATTTTTGCAATTATTCAAGGTGGACTGGATCTGGATTTGAGAGAAAGATGCTGCAAAGAAATGATGAAACGCAATACACCTGGAATTGCTATTGGTGGTCTTTCTGGAGGTGAAGATAAAAGTTCTTACTGTCAAGTGTATGTTTTTTTTTTTTTCAAAAAATGGCTTAGCTTTGAGTTGACATGAAAACTAACTATATATTAGAGTCAGCAAATGTACGGATATTCTTCCTAAGGATAAGCCCAGATACTGTATGGGTGTGGTAAGTTTTTAGTTTTTCGTGTTCGATACTAGAGTTTGACTTGGTTCAATGTATACTAACACCAATATAGGGCTATGCTGAAGATTTGGTCGTCTCGGTAGCATTAGGTGCCGATTTATTTGACTGTGTCTATCCTACAAGAACTGCTGTAAGTTTATTGATTATTAATGTTTTTTATCTAATTCTTTTTTCAACCAGCTAACTGAATAACCCTTTTTTTCTAGCGGTTCGGAAATGCCATCACAAAATATGGTGTTCTTAATCTCAAACAAAAGAAACACGCAACCGAGTTTGGTCCAATTGAGGAAGGCTGTAAATGCCCAGTTTGCCGTCCCAAGGAAGAGAAAGGTATGGGTGTGACTCGTGCATTTGTGTACCATCTCACGTCTAAGGAAACTGCTGGTGCACACTTACTCACACTACACAATGTGTACTATCAGCTCAACTTGATGCGACAGGCACGCAAAGCGATCTTAAACGACGAGTATCCACAGTTTGTGAAGCAGTTTTTCTGGGACTGGTATAACGGGGATGAGTCAAAATACCCACAATGGGCTAAGGATGCTCTCAAAACTGTTAATATTGAGTTATAAATATTAAACGCTTTATGTATCTGGGGTAATGAAGGAATAAAGTTGGGATAGAACATAGTTTGAAAAGTGTTTTTGAAATGTATTGAAGGTCAACGATGCTAGCACTATTGACCATAACTAGTTTGCTCAAATCATGTTGACCAAGTTTTATAGATTCAAGAAATAATAGTGTATCTACATATTTCATCTACAACTGGTGAGAGTTCATCTTGGGGGTTTTAATTCGAGTGTTTGTTTTGGAATCAACATATCTAGCATATGCTATACTTAAGTGCTTATAGCCTGCTTTCTATTTGAGTGAAACATAACCAACCCTCTGAGTGCCATTTAACCAAATATTTCATTCTACTTATCTAGGATCCTTTACACTTGTTTCCATATTATAACTTTTTTCCAGTCATACAATTATAGATACTGAATCCAAAAAGAAAAAAAAAAAAAAATGCGGCTTGTTATACGGCTGAAAGAGCGATTACTAATGATTTTTCCAGGATAAAATAAACAAATTATCAATCAATAAAAATCAATAGCACAAAGAGAAGCGAAAGGCCTTAACAAAGACGATAACCGAAATATGGATTACCAATGATTTATCAGTTTAAAATTAAGCTAGAAGACCAAAATGCGAAAGAAAAAAAAAGATAATTTACAGGCTTTGTGGTTGAAGATAAAGAGGTCTAGTAACAAACTGCATAAATAATCATATTACAATTAATAGTTTCAAAAGTCGTTTATGATGACAGCTTAAACAAGCGAAATACACAGTCCCTTATAATATTGGCTTTCAAGAAGTTTGCCGCCATTGATAAGGAGTGAACTAGCACGGACGAAAACAAAAAAATAGTTCCCCGAAGGTTTTTCTTTTATGTGTATATCAACATACGTTTGGGCTGGTTACCAGCAACGGGATTCAAAATATGAATATTATTGGATAGTTGTAATTTTCACAACCGGTGCCGTTCTCATATCACATTCTATTAGCAGTAATAATTATTAGTTGTATATCATTTTCCAGAATGAAAATGCGTTATTAATGCTGATAACAAAAAAAAAAAAAAAAAGAATTAAAAGAGCAGATATTTCAAGTACGAAATCTCTGAACTGGATGAAAAAGAAAGTGGTGAGTTGTGTTAAATATCAGTATGCCTTCACACGTCAATACACAGAGCCTGAAAGCTAAGGGCAGAAAATGAAGTTGGAGCAGATTTGGTACACTGTTTGTGCCAGGGTTCAATGAGAATAAAGAAAATCTGGTTAGTGTACTATGTATTTATATAATGCTATTAACGATTTACCAGGGCTACGCTTGTTTCCAAACTTTTTGGTAGTTTGAAAAATTGCAAATTCAGTGGTTTTTCAAGTTGTAGCAGAGTTGATGAACGATAACTACAGCCGTGCTTCTGATAGTTTTTCTACATGTGTGTCTACCAACAAAAAAAAAAAACAAAAATCTGGCACAGACCTAAATACCCTGAGCCAGACAAACTTGGCATTAAACTTGAACCCATTTCTGGTCCAGACATTACTGTTGCTCTTATTGTATTGCCATACTTATCATTCATATTTATACATCTCACATATGTTTTTTTTTCATAAAGAAAGAGGGGTTCAATGATGTATAATATATTCGCAGTGCTGTAGATAGAAGTTAGCAACGACTGCATTAGAAAGACACGTGAAGTTTGATTGAGGCTGTCCGAGTGATTGTGTATCAAAACTTTTTTTTTTTAATTTTTTAATTTTTAGTATTTATTAGATTGGAAATTCGCATCTTATTTATTTCTCGACCTTTTCTAGTCATTCCTTATTTATTATTTAGATTTTATTTCATCCTTCATTTGCGTATTTATTGGCTGTTTCTTTGATTTCATTTCACTTACTCATCATTTCGTTCATTGGTATTTCATCGGCATTTATTATTTATTGTTTATAAATATCATTATTTCTTCTCATATTCATGTCTCACCAAGCCTACATAAACGGTTTTGACTCAAACGCCACAGCTCCTTCCAACAACACCAAAGAACTCATTCAGCAAGTCTACCCTTCTTTTTCTACTGCTCACTCAAATTCCACAGCACCATGGGTAACTCAACCACGTGACATTCCAAGCAGCAAATGGCTTGATAATAACGACTTGAGACCTACGCCCATTGCCCATCGAAACTGGGGTCCATGGACGTCATACCTCTTTTGGTTTTCGGCTGCTGCAAATCTTTCCAACTGGTACTCACCGACCTCGTTCATGACCCAAGGCCTGACGATGTGGGAAGCTTTGCTGTGCCATTTAGGAGGCCAGTTCTTAGCTGGAGTCACAATGGCGTTTAGTGGCCGACCGGGTGCTGTTTATCATGTTGGTTACCCGATCCTTGCTCGTGCATCGTTTGGCTGGATTGGAGCAATTTGGCCGGTGATCCAAAGAGTGGTCATGTCGATTATTTGGAATGGTGTGAATGTAGTCCAAGGCGGCCAATGTGTATATGTCATGCTTCATGCAATTTTCCCATCAATAGTAAAGCTTAAAAACGGCATGGCCAAAGAGGACGCTTTAGATACTGGCGGAATGATTGCAATGGTAATGTTTTGGGCTGTACTGATGATTACTATTGTTTTTGTACCAATTCATAGACTGAAATATTTTTTAGTCACCAAGGTGCCTGTATTTGCGGTGTCTGCAGTTGCAATGCTGATATGGACACTGCTGCTGGCAAAAGGATTACCAAGTGAAGTAACACATTCTCGTAATGGCGTTGTTCTCACCCCATCTACTAAGAAATGGCTGCTGATTCGGTTCATTTTCTTGTCTTGGGCTAATAATTCCACGTTTGTTGTCACTGCTGCTGATATTCAACGTTATACAACCCGTCCAAATGACGCCATTGTTGGCCAAATTTTCGGATTTCCAGTTTCCAATTTTATTGTAGGACTGGTCGGTGTCATTGTTGGAGCAACGAGTATTCGAGTCATTTCCCCAGAAAACTCAAAATCACCAAAACCGCATCTTGTTTGGAATCCAATTGTGTACCTTGACAAGATCCAGACACAAAATTATACATCAGCCAATCGCGCAGGTGCATTTCTTTTGGCCTTTTGCTTTGCTTACTGCGGCCTGTTTTCCTGTATTGTTGAAAATCTTTTGCCAGCAGGCAATGATTTATCGGCGCTGTGGCCTAAGTACTTGACCATCAAGCGGTGCCTATTGATATGCACTGTCTTGGCGTACGCTTGTGTGCCGTGGAAACTTTTAGGCACTGCCACTCATTTCATTTCATGGCTGTCTTCATACCAGATATTTTTGTCGGCTATCGCTGGAATTTTGCTGTGCCATTACTATATGGTCAGTGGTGGCCTGTTGCTGATTGAGCCCGACTGCTACAGTACCTCCAAATCAAGTGTGTATAATTATTTCCATGGACTAAACCCCCGGGCATACATTGCATACATATTAGGAGTGGCTCCAAACTTTTACGGGTTTTTAGGCCAGCTTGGTTTGAAAATCTCACAGCCTGCTACCCGCTACTTTTACTTTGCATATCCCATTGGCCTTTTCGTTTCCTTCACTTCTTATTTCCTGCTCAACATTTATTTTCCTCCAAGGTTTTCAACAGTCACCTTTTATCCTAAAACTCCAAAGATTGAAAAACAAACTGTGCATCTAGACCAGCCTTTGGATGAAAATGTCAAGAACGTTGAAAACTTTGACAACGGTGAACACTTTGATTTTCCATACACTCCGTTTGTTCGTAGACCGTTTTTAAGAGGCCGTCAAAAGTTTTTAGGTATCATTCCAAAGTTTAGGCTTAATTGGAAAGAGCCATACGACTATATTTCTCCTTCAGATCCCTCTCTCATACAACTGGCACAACAAATACACTATTATCAAAATGGTGATAATTATATCCATCTTACCCGAAATCAAAACCATAACCATCAACAACTAAATAGTCAGCGAATTGTGTCTGGGCCATGTTATGATATGACGGTGGTAAAACAATTGGTTCCTCAACATGGATGGCTTGATTTTTTCAAAAGAAACAGACATTCCAACAAAAATAAAAGAAGACATTTGGATATGGAGGAAGATTCTGTTTTTGGAAAAAGTTCAAGAATTGGGAAATCTCAGTTTTAAAGTTTTTTTTTTTTGATTCGCTATTGTTATTTTCGTTCTTTCTTTCCTTCTTTCGACTGACTTTTTTTCAACCGAAATCTGATGCTTTTCATTTGTTATTCGTTTATTTTTTATTTATATTTGATTGTTACATTGATTTTTCTCTTGTTACTTGGTTGGTTTACTTTATACATTCGTTAAACTCCCCAAAGAACAGACCTTTTGCATATGTCTATCGATTTGAGACAGCGTTTATATTGAAGTAAGGCTGAAAACGCTTGGTCATCCACGTGAATACGTGCGGCTGAGTTACTTCAGGTGTTGCAATTTGTATTTAGGTCCAGCCGTGTGCAAATTCACTCAAATATATGCACGCATGGATGCAGTAGTTCGTCTACAACGAGCCATCAAGTCCCTAATATAGTAGGCAGCTTGCCCGATTGGTTTTTGTTGTGGAGTAATAAGCTTGGGAAACAGGCATTGAGGAAAGAGGGTCAATAGTTAGTGGAAACAGGATATGATGAGCAGTAGATGAATCTGAAAAAATATTCAGAAATAGAACTTTATTCAGGTAAAATGAATAAAATATCAGGGAAAAGATGGGTATGACGATAATAATTTGACGATTTAAGGAAGGTGTGCCTAATGCTGTGCTCTCCTAACCATCTCCTAATCGTTCTTAATTCAGCCGACAGTGATATGTGCAGATGGGTCTGTCAATGGAATGTTGAAATGCCTTTCAATATGACCTTTCATTATAAATACTCTCTGTTTCCTTAAAACCTCCTTTTTTCTTTGAAAAAAATAAAAATAAATTCACATTTGCTTTTTTTACTCGAAAATCGACCTACAGAAATGAGTCTTCCAACAACTCCGCTCAACTCTTCATTTCTACACAGCACCGATCCTATTTCTCGTGCTAGAACACCAAACCCTGCATCGTCAGCTCGAAACTTTTATCAGCTCCGAAACTCGTCAGCTCCAGTTTTATCCGCGTCTTCTAACTATACTCCAAACTCATTTTACCAACAACCTCAACAACAGCAAAACCAACAAAACTTACATCAACCAAATCCATACTACCAATTTCATAATCCTCTTCCTACATCTCCTGATGAACTTCGTTTCTTGGTCAACAACGAGTCTGACTCGCTGCCGGCCCCGAAAAAACATATCACTAAACGTTTAGCCTCGCTTGTCTCGCTTTTTTGCCGATCAGCTTACTCTGCCGCTAAATCTTCAACAAGTTCAACAGGTTCCAACTTTTCATCGTCATCGTCATCTTCATTATCATTACCAAAGTCTAAAGTTCTTTACGCGAAACCTCGACCATCATCGTTACGTCGCAAACTCGCAACCATTCGATCTTACTTGTTTTGGATAACTATCTTATCGCTGACCACTTTCTTTTACTATTCCTACTTTTTTGGATCCAAATCACTATTTCTGGCAGGCCAAGGTGTTTCTACAAACGGTCCTTGGTCTGTTGCGTATTCTCCCATCACTCCTGAGGGCGAATGTAAACGACCAGATACAGTCGTGCGAGACCTTAGAGAAATCTACAATGCTGGCTTCCCTGCTGTTAAACTGCACTCTTCTGATTGCTCTATTCTTCAAGCACTCGACCGTGTTCCCAAACTTAATGTCGTCATGGGCTTGTATCCATACGAGTACCAAGACGAAGAAAGACCTGAAAACACTCCTAAGACTCGTGTACAGCGTTTAATTGCGTCGCTCAACATTCAGATCCAAGAGCTCGTAGACTGGGATCAGTGGTCACGTATTAAGGTCGTTGTTGTGGGGTCAGGTGGTGTTCAGCAAAAAGACTATTCTCGTAACGAATTGATCACTCTTTTGCGCCACGTCCGTCGAGTTTTGAAGGGAAGCCGTAATGAACCTGGAAAATCAGAGCGATCAGCCAACTCTGTTCATCGTGGATTCGGACTTAAGCATATCAGTATCACTACTGCGGAACCTGTTCAATCGTTTATTTCGCAGAGTAGATACAATGCTTTGAGCATTGACGAGTATCGTGCACATCAGCTTGATTCTGTTGTGAAGTTTCACCAGTTAGCTGTTAAGGCTGCAGAAAGTATTAAGAAATCCAATTCCATTTCTGAAAACCTTTCATATCCCCAGATTTTTCATCTCGACAAGAAGAAAAGCGATCACCATTCTCAAGACGCTATTTTCAAATACGATGCTTACTTACAAGCTGCGGCGGAGCCGCAAGAGGACGACGATTTGTGTTCACATATCGATGTTATCGGTCTAATTGTGCAGCCATATTATACAAATTCAACTTCCCCCCTTTCTGCAGGTAAACTGCTGGAGCGTGATACAAAATTTGCACGATATCTTTGTTCTGATCAATTTATTGGAGCTGCACACTCAGACCGCAAACAAGGTAATGATCATAGGAAGATCAACCAGAATGTGGTCGAGATTAATGATGAGGCAAATCCAATGGTTGTTGTTTTAGAAGCAGGGTGGCCTCGCAATGCAAATAATGCTAACAAAGTGGAAATCACTAAGGTTTCAAAGACTGAAATGAAAGATTCTGAGTCTGAAGAATTTAGTCCCGAAACAATGCAGCAACGTGAAGCGTTGAGTTCCATTGTGCATGCCCGAGATCCATATACCAACAAAAGAATTCCTGTTGCGTTGTACTCGTGGGATGACGAAGTTTGGAGACACAATGACAATAGCGATAAAACTAAGCATTTACAGTTTGGTGTTAGAGACCAGTTTTACAACCAACTTTATGAACAAAAAACTAAAGGTCCGAACAATCGTGGCCATGGCAGAAAAGCTGAACAAATTCGACTCTTTTTCTCGTCTTCTGCGTCCATTTTTAACAACACTCTTAAGACTACTGTTTACTCGACTTGGGAATCAATACTTTCTTTGTTCAAATGAGTAAGTGAATGAGTGATTTACCAATAATTATTAAAGACAACTAGATTTTTTTTTTTTTTTTTTTGAATACTAATCTGAGATGAAAAGTAGAGTCAAATCTCACTTATTAAAATTGGTTGTGCTCCTTTTTCTTTTTTTAACAGAACATTTTAAACTCATTTGAAATTTTTAATTTATAATTCTTAACGTGATATGATATTTTTTATTTGTATGATATATATTTTTTTACTTTTTTAGTTATATACTCTGCGTATTTCTATATATAATTTTTAGTATATTTTTTTTATTAGACTTGCAATATTAGTTTCATGGCACATATTTTTTGATCTATTATACAAAGATCTATAATAATATATCAGGTTTAGAATGACCGCAATTCTAATTGTAAAATATCAAGTTTGGTCCTGGTGGTTGACAGCTCCCTATGGTTTTGGTGAGCGGTTTTTATCAATGAATTTCCGAATCTGTGAAAACTAGATCTTCAACTCGCTTTTTGTTTCAAGTCACGGTCTCATTCATTTACAAGAAAAGCATATATATTTGTTACAGATTTCTAACTAGAAATAAATAAGATACACTGCTATTGATGATACAAACTGAGTAACTAGCAACATTAAGAACAAATATCACCTCAATTGATACGAATAATTGGCGACATCTCATATAGCTTAAATTTTTTCGTGGGAGTCGGATGGCGAAATACCCATGACCCAAACCCCTAAATTTTAAAAAATATATGCTCAACCGATCCCAGTCCCTGAAACGCAAACGAGCTTCCGCCGACTATATCAAATTTGAGATTCTCAAATGTAGCATCACTAAGAAACACCTTATTTTTATACTACCAGAACCATTTGAACTTTCAATCAGAAAGCCACCATCTTTTTGGGTGAATTGATAAACTCCGCAGTTAGAATGGCCAGCCATTAAATACTGAAACGAATCAAGACAATCTTTTCCATTGATAATGATATGGGCTGAAAATGGAGTTGGGCTAGCTACTGGTGTTGTGGCAGCTTGGTTAGTTGTAGTTGTACCTGAGCCTGTGCCTGTGCCGGTACTAGGCGACGGATTTAGTCCTTTGGGATAGTACCAAACATTTTCTGGACAGTCTCCGGTATTTATACTATTCTTGGGCACAAAGATTCCATTGGCTACAGATCCTTGTAAATCAAACGAGTAGTGGACTTCTGTTAAGGCGCCTTTACCGTCGCATTGAAGAGATACGCCATGGCCTAATGTTGATGCACTAATGACGGCAATCATACTGCTCTTTGATTATTGCTTGGTGAATGAAGGCATAATACTTGCAGCGGAAAGAAATTTGCAAGTTGAAATAACTTTTTGCAAATCAATTGCTGCTTGATAACAATAAACATAAGGTTAAGATTGTGGAGTGCTTGAAGAGTAACAAGAACTTGAAAGTGTGTCAAAGCAAGATCCATAAGTGCTGAGCATTTCAGCCCACAAGCTATCATCTGTTCCACCGTTACTTTTCCAAATACATTTCATGTCATCAAGAAGATTTGATTCTTTAGAGTTTGTGAGCATTGCTGCTGGTTTATCAAGTTTTGGTATATTTCCACAATTGGCTTTGTAATCTCCAGAACAACTAACTGGTATCAGACTTGAAAGCGTGAATTCGTCAGCAGGACCTGTAGCAGGACTATAATCTCAGTACTGCACTAAGTCTACTATTTGGGCAGGCCCATAGCAACATATTGTTGTTGAGACTGTTTAGCAAGTGTTTACTGGGCTTTTGCTAAAACTGTCACATTCTTGGTGATTGGATATGAGTAATGGAGCAGCATATGTATTATTTTTGTCTTTATCAGAACAGCTGGCAATAACTTTGAAGTTTTTTTGGTCACCTCAAAAGCCTTATTGTACGAAAAATACAGCGCGAAGAACCGGTTTGAGTAAAAAGATTCATTAGGTGCAACTCAATAAATGCCGGGATTTAGATTTGCAAAATGTTCATTACAAGGAATCAGACACTTTTATACAGAAAAAGAATCATAATCCTGTGGTTTTTCTAAATCGATATGTTTTTATTGTTTATTATAATGCACCAACCAAGTTACAGGGTGACTGGTCCAGAAGTTATACGCATGTCACTACGCCTATGCTATCTAGTTCTACAACCCTTAAATCAATTCATTCCTACACATGCGCCTAATTTAGAAAGTATGTGATATATTCTGGAGTGGCCAACCTATATCTTTGTCTTGGCAGATGCTAATCAATTTTCAAAATAAATTAAATACTGAATTTTTATTAGCAAAAAATCAAACCGAATTTAATGATTCCTCTTGTTCATTTGTTTCCCAGCGCTACAATTGTAAATTGCCTTGTTTTGTGCCAATCTCACACTAATTTATTATATTTGTCATGACACAGTTTGTCATAAGCTGATAACTTGTGGGGGTGTGCACTTTTTTTGGTAGTAGGGCTCGGAGCATGAGTTTTAGGTGTAGACAACAAACTGAATCAGTTGAATAATTTCGAAATTACTTATTTTATTCATTTAAAAACTCAACCTTTTTAATTTCTTTTCAACCCATCTTCTAATTAATCCAACAAAAGCTTCGACAGACACAAAAAAAAAAAAAGACATCATCAATATCAACAAAATGTTTACAGGAATTGTAGAAACTGTCGGCAGTATGTGATTTTTAAATCAATTATTAATATAATTTTTCCGATCTCTTCTAACGTATTGCCTTTATTTTAGCTGTTACTGAACACCAAGAACTTGACAAGTCATCTTCTGGTGGCAATGGAAATTCAATGGTCATTAGCAACGTCGCTTCCATTCTTGATGACTGCCATCTCGGCGACAGTATTGCTGTTAACGGAGTCTGTTTGACTGTGACAGAATTCACATCTTCAAGCTTCAAAGTCGGCATCGCTCCTGAGACGCTGCGGCGCACTAATCTCGGTGCAATTAAAGCTGGTGATTGCGTCAATTGTGAGCGTGCAGTAGCAGGCCATGTCAGATTTGGAGGACACTTTGTTCAAGGACACATTGACACTGTGGCCGAGATCGTTGAAAAGAAAAGTGATGGCAACTCGATTGCGTTCACTTTTAAGTTGCGTGAGCCTCAGTATGTGTTGTACATTGTGGAAAAGGGATTCATCACTGTTGATGGTGCATCTTTGACAGTGACTGCTGTTGATGATCAAAAGGCAACCTTTTCGGTCATGATGATTGCATTCACTCAGGAGAAAGTTGTGACTGCAGCAAAAAATGTGGGCGATTACATCAATGTTGAAGTTGATTTGATGGGAAAGCTTGTGGAAAAACAGTTGACATACCAGATTGATAGACAAGTGACTGGAAGCAATTCTTCGCTCCAGAATTTCATTGAGAAGATTGTTGAAAAGAAGCTGGAGGAACACAAGCGTTAATCAAATTTTGTTTAATTGTCATATTTTCAATTTAGCTGTTTCCAAAACCAATGATACCTATTTCATTTTCAATGATGAAAAAATATACGACGACGCTAGAATTGAAAGCGGGCAATTAAAAAGTATTATTATTTGTGTAATAAGTTAATACTGTACACTTTAATATATTCCCCAATAACATTATTAATTTGCTACTCTTAAAATATTGCATTAATCTTCAAATTCAAGCCATTTGGTCTTGAGCGTATCACATTTAGATCCAATATCAAGTCTTGACCGTCGCACGGCTGAAAGGTTGTTGCGTGGTGACTAACGCTGACCAATCATTTACTCATCAGCCATGTTTTCTGTGTACTGATTTATTTCAGGTTTTAAACCATCTAAAAGTCAAAGCTATCAATTCAAATCGACGTAGATACTTTTGAAACATTTAATTCTTACGCTTCATTTATTCAGTTCTATTTTATTTCAACTCAATTCCTGACGAAGCCTCGTGTGGCTGATTGCGCTTATCTCAGAAAACACAAAAAGTAAAAATTAAAAGGCAACCTTCTGAATATCAACTCTTTTCCACGCTTTTTTTTTTTTTTGCTCTTTTTCCTTGCCATAATATGTCATCTTGGGCAAGAGATACTACCGCTACCCTCAATCAATCCAACTCGCCACACTCTTCTAACCCGTTGAATTCTCAGTCAGATTCCTTTTGTCGTTCTTCTAACGACCTTTCAGATCCTTTGGCCTTTAAAAAACTTAATCAGCGTTTAGCAAACGCAAGTAACACCAAAAACAGCAACACTAGCAATATTATTCATATACCCTCTACAGCCATGCCCGATCAAAAAAGTCGTCAATCCACGGTTTCTGGTGTTACTAGGTCGCTTTTAGCATCAACGTTTGGTTTTAAAAGAATTCCATTTTCTATTCTTTTTCTCTTAACGTTTGCTATTATAGCCCTTATTGTCACACCTGCCCAGGTGTCGTCACCTCCAGTATTTAATGTTTATCCTGAAAAGTATCTTCGCGGCTCATGGACAGATTTACAAGAAATTTCACGCGAGTTTCATCCATACTCGTCGCACGCAAATGACCGTGTGCACGATTATATCCTCAAACAAGTTAATTCAATTGCGCGCCACGCATCTTCAGACGTTTATATCAGCACTCACGACGATGTTCGTAGTCTGCTTTTTGAAGAGGCTGATGTGTTTGATCCTAGACTTCAGGGCCGTGTAGTTTACTTTGAAGGTAACAATGTTTTGGTCAAGATTCAAGGTAATGATACATCTTTGGGTGCTATACTTGTGTCTGCCCACTACGATAGTGTTCCAACTGCATACGGTACCACAGATGATGGAACTGGAATTGCGTCAATGTTAGGAATTTTGAGATACTATGCAGATTCCCCAGCACCCCGCCGTTCTATTATCTTCAACTTCAACAATAATGAAGAATTTGGTCTGTTGGGTGCTCAAGCATTTTTCAACCATCCATGGAGCAAAGAGGTTGAGTTTTTTCTCAATCTTGAAGGAACTGGAGCCGGCGGACGTTCAATTCTTTTTAGATCTACTGACTATGGCGTTGCAAAGCACTACAAGGCTGCTTCCAGTCCCCATATGAGCTCTATTTTCCAGCAAGGGTTCACTTCTGGTTTTATTCGCAGTGAAACTGATTACAAAGTATATACCAGCAAAGGCCTCCGTGGTTTGGATGTTGCATTTTATAAACCCAGAAACTTGTATCATACCAGACGTGACAGTATTAGAGGAACTACCTACAGCGCGCTTTCACACATGTTTACAAACGCTTTGGATGTTGTTAGATCCATGTCCTCTGCACCAAAACACGACTTTTCGGCTTCTCAAGATGATCAAGAACCTGCTGTGTATTTTGACATTCTTGGACAGTATGCTGTTGTCTTGCCATTGAGTTTGGTCTTTCAAGCACAAATATTTGGAATCATTATAGGCCCGTTGGTTTTAATTGGCTTGTTTTTGATTGTATTGAAAACCAACTCATGGCCAATTGGCATTCGTGGCTGGGGTCGTGGTATCTTTTCTTTAGCCATCTCTATTGCGCTTACTATAGCTGCTTCCAAGTGGGTAGAAAGTAAGAACGAGTTGGTTATTATGAGCCAGTTTTTCGCACCAATGCTTTTGTTACTTTCGATCTTTTTACTTTCAAATTACTTGATCCTGGCTTTTGCTTCTTTCGTATACCCCATTCCCGACCAAAAACTTATCATATTTATTGAATTATTTGTCTTTTTCTGGGGAGCTTTGGTTGCTTCTACTGTTGACATTTCTCAAAGCGGAGCCACTGGTGAGTTTATCATTCCCATTCTTTATTTCGCATATTTGATTGTCATCGTGCTTGGTCTTTTGGGTCTTTTGTTTACTACCCAAGATGCCTTGACGTCTTTAGATAACAAAGAGACTGGTCAGGCTAGATACACAGATGAAGAAGCAGCAACTGAAAACCAGCCTTTGCTTGCAGACGGCGAAGGAGCTTCGTATGGTTCTAACGACAATGAAAACGAGAATTCTCAACAAAACTCTGATACCGAATCGTACAATAGCGAAGAAGCAGAAGATTCTGATACTACAACTCGTCTAAACGATTCCAATTCTACAAATAGACAAACTAGAAATCTTGGACCTGTGAGGAATGAACACTCAGTTAACGACCATATTACTACTCGCGATAAGATTAGACACATGGCTAGTAAGTCACTCAGTTACGACTGGAGTCTTCAATTCCTGATTCTTGTGCCAATTGGTGTTTACCTTGTTTACTCGTTTGGCTTGCTCACCTTTGAGGCTCTTCGCGAAAACGCACAAGAAGGCTCTGACAGAGCTGCTGGTGTATACATTGAACTCACCACTCTTGCCGTCATGCTTGGCATTCTTGTTGTTCCTTTTGTACACAGATTCCATGCCCTGGTTCCTATAATCCTTTTGGCCGCCATTGTCATTTGCGGATACCAATCACTTTCAGTTCCTCCTCTTTCTCACAACAGCCCACTCAAACTCAGGTTCATTCAAAGCATTGATCTCGACGAACCTAAACCGACTCCTTTGGTTTCAGTGTTGTCGCGCCAGGGATACGGATACGATGTTATTGCAGATTTGCCATCCGTCAAACGCAGTACTCTTCCTATTACTTGCCGTCCTTATGGTAATGGAGGCAACGAAGTATGCTCTTACGAAGGACCACGACCATACGTCATTAACGGAAAGACTGAAAAGGAAGCTGGCGATTATAATAGATGGTTGAATGTGACAGTTTTGCAAACACACAAGGATAAGAATCCTCCACCTGAGCCACCATTTGAGTCAGGTAATGATAAGGATCAACACTCTGCTAAAGATGAAGACACCGATTTCGGACCATTTACTGGTGAAATTTTCATTGAAGCTAAAGACAGTCGTGTGTGCACTATTTCATTCAACACCACAATCTACAAATCTGGCGACCTTTATGGCGCATCTCCTGTTAGAACTGTTACTGTCTTCCATGACGCATTGGGTGACGACTTGAATCCCCCTGGCAACAAGAGTTTGAGAGGCGGTAACGCTTTGCTTTCTTACGGTGCTGATACCGACAAGATTGATCCAATTCGGGAGCCTGATGTGCTCAAGTATTACAAGGGAATCAACGATGTGACAGTTCACAAATTGAACTGGACAGAGCGCGGATACCATTTGTCGTTCTTGTGGATTCCTAGATGGTATGAAAATGGATTTTCTGCCAGCAAATCTGAAGGAAGTGGCATCAATAACGGTACTGAACCAAGCATTGATCTTGATCTTGAAAAGCAAATGCTTGCGCAACAAAATCAGCAAAACTTTTTGTCCTTTAACAACAAGTACTCTAACACTCATCAGTACGGAATGCTACGTAACGAGCGCAAGAACGAAAAGCAACAGACTTACTGGGAATCACAGTCAGAAGAAGGAGATGTTAAGCAAAATGTAGCTGACAAAGTCGATAAACGTGCGCTTGGTGTAGAAGTCAAGTGTTACTGGGGCGAATACGATTCTGAGTCTTTGATTGGATACCGTGAAAAGGGAACCGGACAACACGGTGATGCTACTGTTGATGCTGGTAAAAAGAAGGATGATGGTGAGAGCGAAATGGAGCCAGTTTTGGTCCGCAAAGTTCCGGCATTGGACGAGGTTCTTTTGTATGGTCCTAAATGGGTTTCTTGGACTAACTGGGCAGCTGGTGTTGTTGAAGTGAAGAAATATGTTGAATTGTAAAATACATGAAAAAATATGAAAAAAATAATGTCATTATGGAAGGGAGACAAGGAGAAAGTAATTTTGATGAGCTGCTTAAAGAAGTCAATGTGCATGATAAAATATTTTGGCAAGATTGGTCTAGTTAATTTTTAATAAAGATAAAAAGCGATATATACCAACTCATAGATCATAAATAAATGCTATAATTCAAAATCAGTGATTGTTCTTGGTAGATTTCATAAGCTGGTTTCAGAAATGAACAAGAGAAATAGAATAAATTACTAAAGAACCTAAAGTTTAGGTTATCCAGCATTGTTTAACAGAAATACATTTTCGTATTTATACCCATGGGCGTATATTTGTGTTGGTTCAAAACTTGATAATTCAAAACTCTTGCACCAGCTGAAATCATACAATGGAAAACGAAAAAATGATAAATTTGTGTCAAGTTGTGTTTTAGTGAATCAGAAATGTAGATTATTTTCGGTTTTTTGCTCCTTTTTCCTTGCATTGAACCAATGAACAGTAGGAGTCACAATTGATATTTTCATATTTTGGATATCACAATAACGCTGTCCGGCTTTATACACTGGTTGATTTAGATGTCTTTCATCACCTATATAATTTCATAATAGTGTTTTTTTTCCTTTTAGTTTGTTATTGTTTTTGTGTTAAATTAGGCTCAATTATACTTTAGAACAAAATGCTACGGAAAATCAAGTAAAACAAAAAATTAAAATCAAAGTTACAATCAATAAGTATCAAAAAAGGGCTCAGAGGTTTTATTTTTAGTGTTTCTTCTGTCAAACAGTCCTATCGTCATGATTCAACAACTATTTTTTTTATTTTTTTAATAGAGCATGTGTGCATCTCTTTACATATCGCTGTGTTGATTTTATTGATTAACAGATAGTTTAATACAGCACAGTATTTGTAGCAAACCTGTTATTACTAGCAGAAAATTTAAACAGGTTCAAAATGAAAGAAAAAACAGAAAAAAGCCTTTCCATTTGTTCTTTTTCCAAATGAATAGAAAACGCTAGTTTCTTTGTGCCCACTTCAAACATTCACCAACCCAATTCAAACCACCTAACAGCCCTTTCTTATTCACTTTCTTCTCCTTTATTAACTTTTTTTTCTTTTCCAAGTTTTGACAGTAAATGAAAATTGTCAAGCTTTTCATAAACTCATTGCCCTAACTTGCTCTTTAAAATTATTAAAAATTGTACAAGCAAAGCAAATTTACCTAGTTTTGTTTCACCTGATCTACCAAGCCAGTCAAACCAACCCAATCTAAAGTGTTTGGACCCTGCTGATAAGGCTTTTCTTTTTGAATTTTCAAATTTGGTTCTATATCAGGTCGATGATTATTCATTATTGTTTTCCAATATGTTTTATTCTTAGTTTTGATTTATAGATGTCGAGCATCCTTATTTAACAGATCATTAAACATGAACTATATTTTGAACAGTTTTATCAATCTATCATTTCTAAGTTTATTTTGTTTAGAGTATATAATGTTAAAGCTGAGTGCCTGACTGATCTAACTGAATGTTTAAAATGTTAATTTAGCATTTGCAACTGTAAATCTTAAACCTTTGTGTTTACAATTAAAAAAAGACCAAAAACTAAAAAATGAAAAATATTAAGAACCAGAAATACACAGAGACAATTAGTTATAAGTAGCTGCCATAAATCAATAAATTAATAGAAACCAGGAATAGTATGTATAGATTAATGAACTTGTCAAGTGACTAAACGTGTGTCAACAGTTACAAAACGTGCTAGAATATTAGAATATTAGAATGTCAAATCACCAATGCTTAGGTTAGAATCCACATCTCTCTAGAGCTATTCCCTGCTCAATGAGATAAAGATTAACTCACCTACACTAACTTTATTAACTTTAAACTCAGTCCATTGTATTAGTGATTTATTGGATTGCTTAGATTTTCAAACCCTGTGTCTTAGATGAAGAGAGACACCAATTTTGGCAAAAAAGACTAATATCTCAGTTGTATAACGATTTTGCTAAGGCTCTAGGCTTTGGGCTTCAAATATCGAGAACTCTTTTCAATAAAATGTTTGGAAACAACAGACTTTTTGTACTTTAACAGGAATACGTCATGGGATCCACAGGTATAAGAAAACTTTCGTTGCGACATAAACATCACTGGGTACAATTAGATGATTGAAGAAAGGATTCTGAGTGTTTTAATCGTTTAATTATAAAGATATTAATAAATCAATTGGAAGATATTACATTATCCTTCATATTCGCTTTGCAAATTTTGGCTCGGATAGTATTGATTAATATTTTGGCCTCATTATCATTGCCTAATTCTTGTTTGAGATGTTTTATAATATTGATTGTAACTTTCTATATTTCTTTTTTTTTCGAATGAAACAGTATCCAGTCTTACTTTGAGGCTGTCAGAAATATATATATGTCTATGGATCAAGCTAGAGACATTTCTAGTTTTGAGATGAATGATCAAACTAAAGTTGATTATCTATTAATAAAGATAAAACCAGCCAAAACTTGGACTCAGTTGTCATTTCTTTTTCTCGTGGCGATTCTACTGCTTACTGGCTACCCAAAATTTTACCAGTTCCTTCGGAAGTTCCTCCACCATACCAAAGACGGCCGTATCTACAAACGTTTGCTCTTTCTTCTCTAATCTTCCATGAAAACTTGTTTGGGTCGCTATAGCTCTCATCCAACCAAGCGTTCAGTTCTTTGACTTGGTTGAGAATAGCGTCAATAGCTTCTGGAGGAATCTCTTTGACAAAGCGAGCAATGGTGATGTGAGCTGAAGGCACTTGGTATCTGGAATCGACATCGATGCCAGCCACTTTGGTAACCGTTTCGTACAGCTGGGCTCTGTAATGGGTATATCCAGTTTGGATTTCTTTGGGAGTTGCAGTCACATCAGTTTCCTCCTTTTTGTGATCAACTGGGTGGTCAATTGGAACAAACGTAAGGGCAAGCGCAGAAGCATCAAAGCACACCAGGGGGCGCATTAAAATTGGAGTTTCGCCAGCCGGGTTGAGCAATTGATCAACGTGAGGCTTGATAAGCTCCATGTTTTTGAGAACTTTTTCAATAGGCTCGCTATTGTTAATTTCAAGCGCTGTCATGTGAAGACATTCACGAGGCATGAGCCACAAAGGACCTTTGTTAACAGCATCGTTCCAGTCACAAGGAACATGAACTGGCTGTTTTGGAGAAATTTCAGCATTGATTGCCTCAACAAGTTTGGTTTGTACTGTTCCAATCAAATCCATGACATGGGAAGGCGGCCTGCACCAAATCACAATACTGTTTCTTGGATCAAATTCTTCGGGCTTGTTATCAGATACAAGACCGGTCAAAATGGGATCTGGATTGACTTTGTGGGACGAGGAAAGTTCATCAAACTTGGAAGCGTTACGAGTACGTCGATGCTTTTCGTACGCCTCAGTCATTTTTTCTGGGGTAGGGTTTTGATCAATGAGGACGCGATAGGGATTTGAGGCATCAAAAGTAGAAGATGGAACAGACTCTTTTGGAAAAGAACTGTTTTGGGGAGTTGAACCAGTCATGGTTAATGATCTTGAGGTTGTTTTGATGTTATTCTATCAATTGATTTTAGATAAGATAAACTGGAAAAGGAAGAAGAAGAAGAAGAAAGGGGTTGAAATGAAGAATTGGTATCGATTTATAGTTAGATCATGCCAGTAGAGGATCCTTGGATTGATTGGTGGATTTAGGCTTTACATCTGAAAAAGCACACGATGGTCTTTTAAGTTTAGCAGCGTTGAATTTCGTCAATGGAAAAAAAAAAATGGGTTGAAATTCTTGTGGGGGAAAGCTAATGAGGTGAGTGCAACGTTAAAACCGTTGGACTGAGCTGAATGTTACCGGAAATTTTGATTATTAATTGGCAAATACCGCTTCCAAGCGTCATTAAAAGGTAATTTAACAAAATTAATAGTAAATATTAGATTTTTTTCAAGATTTATCGTATAATATTTGGGTTTACATTTAAAAAAAAGCTGCTGGAGAGTATAAAACTGATATCACCAGTTAGTATTTTCAAGAGACCTGATCTGCGTCTAAAAGTTCCAGTGCTAATAGCTGAAGTTTTCCGGCTGAAAACTAAACAAATTTATTTCCACGCGCTGAAAAGGAGTCACAAAAAGTAACTTTTCCTGCTCACTTATTTAAAATAAATTGCTTATTTAATATTTAAACGAGAAGAAAAAAGCCAGTAAGACTCAATTTTACGCTGGTATTCTTATATTTACACACATAAATATTGATGAGCGAGATGAGTTCAAAACCTGTTGATTTACTTTTCAATTGAAACCAGTCGGTTGTATAACTACATATTTTACTCCCATCCTTTTGCTTCGCTCCATGATATTGATGTATAATTATTTTTGTTTATGTTAGCTTAGTTATCTATCTAACTCGACATTTATAACGGTTTTATTTTTATTTTTTCTCTATTAGATGAACAGTTAAACCATTTCTATTCTACGAGGTGTTTTTATTACTATAAAAACTTGAAAACTCTTTTGATAACATAAAGTTACTTAGTCGAGATAAGCTAATTCCTGATATCCACCATTTAGCTATTTCTATTTCAACATTGGGTTTACAGTTCCGTGATATTTATCATGTAACCCATTATTCGTAGCCTTGGAGGTTAACTGTAGTTGTGCATGTACTATTGGTAGGAAGTGGACAAAATCGGATTGAATTTCTTTTTTTGTTTTGGAAAACAAGTGTGTGTTTACACAAATGTAAATCTTTCTAGACCACGTAGCTTATCCAATACTGTACATTCTCAAATGCCTATCAACCAACTTACCTTTCGATCGTGAC
The DNA here is from genome assembly GCA_030578715.1 of Magnusiomyces tetraspermus. Classification (NCBI taxonomy): domain Eukaryota; kingdom Fungi; phylum Ascomycota; class Dipodascomycetes; order Dipodascales; family Dipodascaceae; genus Magnusiomyces; species Magnusiomyces tetraspermus. Next base: position 87,722 of record JAKTYL010000029.1, on the reverse strand, counting down.
CATGCTTTTTATTCCATCGATTTCCAAAAATAAACGGGTTTTAAATGTATATATCACCATAAATCTGCGTGTATCCGTCTTGCCAACGTAAGCGTTTCTTAATCAGATTGCACATACACATTGTGCAAACATTCCAACCAATACCCAAAAATGAAACAAAAAGGCTGTTCACTCTCTTCTTCATCATACTTCTTTGTTCCATTTATCTTCATATACCCTTTTGACTAATACTTGAGTATTTTCTCTGTTTCCAAAATCAAGTTTGCACACACACACACACACACACACACACACACACACATTGTTGTTTTATCGACTTTCTTGAACAGAGATATAGAATTCACGGCCTGCCCGTAGTACTAAGAGGCTTGCAGTTCACATCATAGCCTTCTATTTTAGGAAAGCAGCAAGTTAAAACCATTGTATATACTCAAGTCTTTTACTTGTTGCTGTTCTTGATTATTATATTTCACGTTGATACTTTTATTTATAGAAGGTTTAGAGAATATGTATCTTTGTAAGCATTATTATATACGTAGAGGGTTTTCTATAGAAGTTTATCTAAAAAAGAAACAAATTCAAAACAGATACGTTGATACCGTACGTAGACACGGTGATTTCTATTCTTATTTTCTATTTCAATGGTAATTTCAAATGTGCCTCACAGTCCTGTTGAAACTATGACGTGACTAGCCCTGTTTTTGTTATCTGAAACGTTATTGGTTAATTTAATCTCGTAGCAAAATTAAGCAAAAATAGTCCCAAGCGTTACTGGCACATTTGTGTACATCAGAAATACACAATAAAACAAAACCAAAAAATATTAATCGCCAACTCGCTCACTCACTCATTCGCCATTTTAGGAACTATTCCTGGGCAACTTCTCTTAGATTTCACACTCAGTTTTCGTTTCGTTTTTTTGGTAGCAGTAGTGATAATGTCTGGTTTGCTGCTATCTGGTTGGACATCACAGTTCACAGTTCACAGATACAATCACGGAGTGTACAAACAGTACTTTTGAAAGTCACAAAACCAGTCGTGCAAAGATATAGGCTTGCCATTTCAGAGCTATAAACAATAAAATCAAATCAAATCAAAAACAGAGGCCTTGATCTTTGTTTTATTTGTTTGTTTGTTTTTTAATTCAAAGCTGTATTTCTATTTCTGGCCTGAATGAAGTAAAATACTTTAAATTCATAGACTCGACAGCAAAATCCAGCCAAGCCCTCCAAACAGAACTAGTAAATTCGGCAAACTATCGAATTAATCAATCGTAGACTAAGTATCACAAGCTTGAATAAACAACAATAAAAAAAAACTAGATTATACCAAAAACAGACAAGTGGAAGCAGTTATCGTACGGTCATCACACACCTGATATAAAAGAACTAAAAAACAAACAAAGCCAAAGATGCCTACAAACTAGCAAAAGGCCACCACAAGCCATCATGAAAGAAACATGAATATATCTAAAAAGGATGGCCACAATGCTTATGTTATATAGTTCTATAACCCTTGAAGAAATTAGATAGATCTAAAGTCGTATCAACCAATAAAATCAATTGTAAACCAATGGAAACGGTGGTGTGTGTGTGCCTATATCAACAGGCCAAGCCATAAAACTAGACTAGCAACAACAAGGGAACTCTTTACTTTATTTTTATGTGTGTGTGTGTGTGTACTTTTCGACCTAGATACAATTTCAGTCTGCTTTTGTTTGAACGCTTGACACATAAATATGCCAGAAACTTCAAGCCTCACACAAATGTAAAGTTGAACAGGCACATTGGGCAAGATATATTTTATTTTAGATGTCACATATCACAAAGACTAGAATTTCTCATACATGGAATAAATACGAGAAAACAATGACATTAAAATCAAATACAAAGGGCAATCATGTGTCAATGAGAGGCGAACAGCATGAACAACATGAACAATATTGAACGACAGAGCAACACGAAGAAGAAGAACATAAGACACATGAGTATCAAGCATTGACACACAAAAACTATCAATGTATTTTTATTTTTTTCGTCTATTTACCGACAGTCTATTCTCTCTCTCTTTTTTTTCCCCCTTGTTTCGTAGTTTTGTAAATATTAATGTTATTCAACAAAACTACCAGCAAGGATTACACACAACAATAAATTGGCCTCCAAATGTTCCTCGGTCTGCCTCTCATACTGTTTGACATATTTTTTGTATTCCCCGATCAATTTTACACCAGCTTTTTCACTTGAAAATTTCATTAGAATCTCTCAAAACGCCAAAGTCTCCATGAAATGCTCCTCAATATTGGTGTAGCTTTTGGTCACGAGGCCTCTTTGCAATCTTTTTTCAGCCACTCCTCCACTTTTCGTGTCCTATATTGTTTCTACCTCTCTCTCTCTTGTAACCACAAATATTAGCCACATCCATATCTACAAAAATCCTGGCCATAACCGTCATCCGACTATATTTCCCCCTGTCTCCAGCCACTTTCTAGCCAGAATACATATATATATATATGTATTTATACATACACACATATACATGTATGGTTATACACAATCAAAAATAAAAAAAAGCAATTCTGTACCTTTTGAGTCACTTTTGAAAAAATAAAAATTAAAATAAAAAAACCCTTCTATCATTTCTTTTTCACACCAAAAGAAGAAAAGAAAAACAAGTAACGAATTTAACAATACTCCCTAAAGAAATTTTTTTTTTTTTTTTTTTTTGGTCATTTTTCCAGGAGTAAAACCAAAAATGTTAGTAATCTTTTTTTTTTTTTTTTTTCCTTTGTATACATATATATATATATATATATACCGAGTGAGCTATGACAACTACTAAGCATCTAGGCATTTTTGCCCACAAAGTTCCACCACATACCCGCAGAGACCCAAGCCCACATAGAGATCTCCAGACAAGCATAGACCCAGGCACCCACGTACACAGAGGTGTGTATATGCACGCACGTCCGTCACATATTCGACCCATATATTCCAGCTCATACGTTTACTTTTATACGTTTGTGGCTATACGTTGACGCTCAGATCGTTCATCGTTCATCCCCCCAAACGTTTGACAAAAAAAAAAAAGTTTAACGATAATCGGTTAGAAGCGACAACGTCTCACAAAATCTTTAAAACAGTTGATCTTTTGTGTTTACGTGTCTGTGTTGCTTGTTTTATTTCTGTAATTGTTCAATGATTGTAGTACATTTGTTTTATTTTTCTAATGTTGGTATTGTCTTTGTTAATAACATCCACGATTGAAATGGGAATTTGAAATAGACTCAAGGAATCAGAAACAGACGAAGAGTTACACGATGGACGCACAACAATTCCGTTGTCTAGTTTCGTATGTGCTATGCGTAACGTCGAACTCACTTCTAGGATTTTTCAAGACTCGAAGCATTTGGCTATTTGAGCACTCGAGAATTCAAACAAGACCAATAAAACAAAGAAAATCACCAGAAACAATCATGCAGCAAGAAACAGACACACACACACACTGCACAATGGGGGCTCTCTCGGTAAATCACCTTTGTCGTTATGTATTTCATCCATCTCATTTATCCAAAAATCCTACTCCAGCTCTTGTTCTAACGCTCGTTCAAACTCCTGTCGTTACTCTTTTGCTGCTGTTGTTGTTGTTGTTGTTTTTTTTTTGCCATAATCAAAACAGATTTACTTAGCAAACTGCTATTGGACTTTTTTTTTTTTTTTTTTTTTTTTTTTTTTTTCTTGGGTTTTGGGCCTTTTTGCGCCTGATGATTTTCATTTTTTTTTTTTCCCATTACATCATCATTAAGTGGATACAGGTATAAGGGCCTTATGTATGTAATATTAAAGTTAAAAATAAGGTCTTGATTCATTGTATTTTGACCAGCCTTTGTTCCAGTGACAGCGAGGAGCAGTAACAATAGTTATACATATGTATAGCATTAGCAGTATCGGCTGGTGAATGTCAAACAACAATCCGTATTACGCTTTAGCTTTGACCATCATACCGTCCTCCAACTTAAAAGTCTCCAAATAACTAGCATAAAAAATTTATATATTATATATCTGATGGATCAGAGCAAACATACCACCAAGTACAACTGTTTCAATAAGGAAATATCCACTTTTGATGTGCCATTCCTTTGGTCTTGGGGTTGCTGTTTTTTCTCTTCTTCGTCTTGTTCATTTCAATAATGCTTTTATATATATATATATATATATATATCCATTTCTTCTCCAACATTTGTTTTTCCCTTTTTTTTATATATCTATACAAAAATATAAGCCTACGTAGCTGTGAGAAAATCACTCACCATTTGTAAACAAATCCTTAAAATATGTACAACTCAAATCGCACACACCCACACACACATGGACCTCTCTCACTTTACTGTTTTTGTTCTTGATTCAATACTCCCTTTTCTCCTCAGGTTCATCTTATCCTGTCAACAAGCTGGGCTTTGTCTCTATTTACTCTGATACTACACACCGTATCTATGCTCAACGTTTTTAACTCAACATTTAAATAAAAAAAATCTAGCAATTATTATAAAAGTACAGAATCTAAATAAACAAAGATATATATATATATAAACAAATTAACACAAAAGTAGTACAAGAAAAAAAAAAATCATTACGTCATATAATCATAGAATTTGCATTAAAAATCGTAAGAATCCAAAGTAATTTTTTCACCTTCAGAAATACCGCCTCCGTACCAGATACGACCGTATCTGCACTCGGTAGCTCTCTCTTGCCCAATTCTCCAAGCAAACTTGCTAGGATCACTGTACTCAGCATCTAGCCAGACATTCAATTTTTCAATCTCCGCAAGCAGCGAGTCAATAGCCTCAGGTGAAAGCTTTTGGATGAATCGAGCAATAGTAACATGTGCTGACGGAACTTGATACCGCGATTCAACGTTAACACCAGCGACCTTGGTCACGGTTTCGTAGAGTGATGCTCTGTAGTGTGTGTAGCTGTACTGCGCGTCTTTATCGTCAGCATAGACACCACGTGAGTCACGCTTGTGAGAAACAGTGCAGTTGATTGGTACAAAAGTCAAAGCGAGAGCAGAGCTATCAAAACAAACGAGTGGGCGCATCAATACTGGTGCGTTGCCGATAGGATTTAACAGCTCATTGAGATATGGTCGAAGAAGTTCCATGTTTTCCAAAACGGTTTGAACTGGGACGGTGTGGTTGATTTCTAGTGCCGATAAGTGTAAGCATTCGCGAGGCATGAGCCACAAAGGACCCTTATTGCTCATGTCTTGCCAGTCTTTGGGAATAGTTGTTGGTTGTTTCTGGGTCAAGTGAGGGTTGATGGATCCAACGAGTTTAGATTGTACTGTGCCGATAAGGTCCATGACGTGGGATGGGGGTCGGCCCCAAATGGTGATGCAGTTTCTGGGATCGAACTCTGGAGGCTGGTTATCAAGAACGAGTCCAGCTAAGATTGGGTCTGGAGTGACGGTGTGAGTAGTGTGTAATTCTAAATTCTTGCTGGCATTGCGGCTACGTCTGTGATTTTCATAAGCGTCAGTCATTTCTGCTGGTGTCTGACATTGGTCAATCAGAGTGCGATAAGGATTTGTGGTGTCGAACTGAAAGTCGTTGAAGGAGATGGAAGTTTGACAGGATACTGAAGAGCCAGGAGATGAACAGTTGGTCTCAGTTTCGATATAATCACTAATGTCAAACTGATGATCCTCAGCATCAAACCGAGTTCTAAGATTAAGAGGCAGCGGCTGTTTTGTAGGAAGAGGAATGCGTTGAGCATGTTGAAGTAACATTTTGAATATTATAATGATAATGGTATGGTATAAAAAGAGTGTGGGTTGTAGATGTTTAAATACAATCTAAAGAGTGAATACAGAGTTAAGGATCAAGTAGACACAAGAAAAATCAAATTGGGTCGACTGGGTGGTCCAGGGTATTTATAAAGCAAAGGTAATCGAATAATAACCCCGCCGTATTATTTCCGTTTTTTTATTTTCTATTTTTGTTGGTTAGCATACTTGGCGTATGTCCCGCCTTTGAACAGCAATAATCATACCGGAACTTTTCGTTTGTTCATTCTGATTTCTATGCAGATTTAGGAAATACAAATGATATACTTGATATATAACAACTCAAGCCCAAAACTAGTTTCTGAAACCAAAGCCAGCTTTCGAGATCGATATAACCTTCATAGCTCTACTTTAATTTTTCTAATAACTTTAAATGTAATATTCCTGGACTAAGATTATTTTATTCCAGTCTGTGGCCATTTTGATTAGGTCTCAAATCCTTTTTGTGGTGTGTATGTGTGCCAAGGAATATTCCGGTTTTGCCAAGACTTTTTGAATACGTGTATTCTGCACAATGAACCCTAATTACGCATGCTTCCTTTTTCCATCTTTTGTTTCACTACACGTCACGCATTTATTGGTTTTGTTGCACTTTGAAACATATGTGTATGTATGTTGGTCATTTGAGATTCATGTGATGTAAGTGTGATGTTCATGTGATGTTTATTTCCAGCTTATTTGATCTAATTAGCATCCTTATGATTTTTTATATATCATATATTCTGAATCAGTTACACTTCACTTGCCGCTTAACTCAACAATGGATTATTCAACTATTCGTTCGACGATTCAAAATTCGTCTCTTCAAGAAGCTGTTACTGTAAATCATAGAGCGTATGCGATTATATGCTGTTTCGTTTGTTTTTGTTCTATTCTTTGATTTTTAAAACTAACCTTTTTGCGTTGTTGTAGTTTAATCACTCGTACATTAACCAAATACCCAGTAGACTATGCCCTTTTTCGTGAACTTATTCAAAACAGTTCCGATGCAAAGGCCAAATCATGTGTTATTTCATTCAAATCAACTGTTCCTGGCGGTCTTCAAAAGTCTAAGATCAAAGATATTGGCAGCATCGCTGTAGACAGACTTACTGTCAAAAACAACGGTTTATACTTCAAAGAAGATGACTGGAGCCGATTGAGAGAAATCGCAAAAGGCAACCCTGACGAAACTAAAATTGGAGCATTCGGTGTCGGATTTTACTCGGTTTTTGAGCTCACTGATGAGCCGTTAGTTCATTCTGGAACTCAACTCATGTCGTTTTATTACGATGGCGACCAGCTTTGTTATAGACGCCAAAACGATGTACAAGACAGTGATGGATGGACAGTGATTGATTTACCATACCGAAGCCCTCAGCCTTTGCCCTCGCTTTCTCTGTTTACTGCATTTTTGACACTCAGTTTCATTTTGTTACCCCTGGAAAATATCGAGCTAAAAGTTGATGACATTACTCTTCTTAAATTATCCAAAACCATTTCGCCAGCCGTTCAGTTGGAACTTCCAAAAGGTTTGAATTATACCTCCCCCGACAAAACACTCACTTTAAAGTCATGGTCTTCTGAATCGTTTTCTATAGACATTTCATATATGAATGTGACTCAAATCAGTGAAAAGATCACTTCAAACTCGCTTCTCAGTTTTGGTTACAAGACATTCTCATCCTTTTTACCTGGCAGCAAAGATCCTTCTGAAATGACCCAAGTGTCTGCTCATTTACGAAAGGTAACTGGCCGCATGTCTGTAAACGTTTCTTCTTCGTTTTCACGCAAAATGAAGGAAACTGTTTTGAAACCGCCACCAAAAGAAGCTATCATTTCCATGCTTACTGATAATCGATCCGAAAAGGAATTGTCAAAACTCACACCCCCTTTATCAGATTATGTTTTTCCTAAAGATTTCAATGACGCCAAGGTGTTTATTGGTTTTCCTACAAAACAGTCATCTGGCTTCAAGTCCCATGTCGCCATCAACCAGCTTATTCCTACAATGGAAAGAACAGTTGTTGACATGGCAAATGCATATGTCAAGGATTGGAACAAGCAAATTTTAATAATGTCTGGTATTCTGAGTCGTGCTGTTTATGAATACGAGTTTGCACAATTGGCAAAGAAATACCCCTATAATCCTGAAAATACCCAACCATTAAAACAAGACTTCTTAGACGATGCTTCATATATTATGAACAGATTTGAATTTCAAAAGTCAGCTCCTGATGTCTCAGTTGGCCAATTTGTGGCGTACGGATTTTGGCGCAGTTCCCCAAAACTTTCGTTGCCTACACAAAAAGGCCAAGTTTTGACATCTGACAATGTCAGAATTGCTGATGACGAAAACAGTTTGGAACTTATCGAGAACATTCCACTCATTCCCAAAGATGTGGCAAAATTATCACGAAAGTTTTTAGACACTGCTGTGGAACTTGGACTGCTGCATAAAACAAACGCATCGGATATTGAGCGTGAATTAAAGTGTCAAACTCTGACGCCAGAGCGGTTCAGAAAACTGTGCGAATGGTGTATTGAGCATTCGTATAATTCGGAAATTTCTCAAATTGATGTTGAAAGAATTAAAGACGCCGGTATTGTGTCTGATCCCAAAAACAAGGATAGGGTATACTCACTCCAAGCAATTAATTTATACCAGGATCTGTTAGTGATCCCCAATGATTATCCTCTGCCATCTACTTGTCTTCCTGCTGAAATCGTTGGCTTTTTAAGTGCTCAAGACCTATCTCGAGTATTTAACTGGTACCCATTATCGCTTGTCGCTTGGTTAGTCTATGCCACTGAAAACCGCGCCTCGATTTCTCTTGAACAAAACATGTTTTTGTCTCCAGAATTTTCTGAAAAAGTCTTGATGCGGTTGAGTTCCAATTTTGATCAAATGGATCTTGCATCCGCAAACAAGGTTATTGAACTCTTGAGTCAAAATGACTGTGTTCCTACTAACCTTGGATTGAAAAAGCCCAGTGAGTCGTATTTCCAGCCCATCAAGCTTTTTCCTGATCTTCCTATCAAGTCACCTCACTTGATTGTTTCCAAAAGCTTTTTGCTAAGTATCGGTGTTCGAGAATCTGTTGATGTCGCATTTGTGTTGAAACTGTTGACTGATCCTGATCCTCAAATGAAATGGTCGACTGTCGACGTTATCAAGTATTTGACTACAAACCAGACAAAGTTTAAGTCGAGTGATTGGGTAACATTGCGAAAGTCTTCATTTTTTGAAGCCAACGATGGGAAACTTTATATGGCAGCTCAGCTATTTCCACCAAACGAAGATCTTGAAGAGTTAGGCATGATTTGCTTGAAGTGGCCCTACTGGAGCAATAACTTGCCCGAAGCTGGGCTAATTTTCAAATTGGGCTTGAAACACCATCCAACACAAGATGAGCTTTTATCTCTTGCTCATGACCCATCAGCCACAAACAAGAAAAGTGATATCGCATTTTCTTACATGCTGAAAAATTTCCAAGAAAACAGCTATAACGCTAGCATCACTTTTAAAACCCGTTCTGAGTGTGTAAAGTGTGAGCTTCCCGATGGCAAGATTGTTAAAAAAATGCCTAGCGAAGTTTTCTCAGATCCTGCAGTTAACCTATTTGGATTCGCAGTTCTTGATTCTTCGTTAGTAAATCAGTCATGGATGCTCAAAATTTCAAAAAGTCCCGATCCCCATCTTTTGGTAGACTATCTTGTCAAGAATCCGCCAAGTGACTTGAAAACTGCTACCAAAATGTTTGAGTTTATGTCAACTGTGTTTGGTGGAATTGGAAAGGCTGACAGGAGACGGTTGCAAGACTCACGGTTTATTCCTATTGAAGTCACCAAACAAGACAAAAAAGTGATTGAGTTTGTCTACCCTTCAATGGTTTACTTTGCAATTTCTCCTGAAACCCCAGAATCTCAGTCAACCATTGATAGCATGGACCAAAAGATGTATTCCAAGTTTTTCCACTTTGTCGACTTTTCTGCTAACTCGCGTCCCTTTTTGAGTTTTGTGGGTGTTCGTGAAAAGCCTACTATTATAGAGATTACCAAAAATATTGTTTCAAACCCTGAAGCAATGTATAAAATTGCATCGTCTGTTAACCAGTACATGGCGCTTTTGGCAAGAATCGCAAGTCACTGGGATGCCATTTCTAAAGATTATGCGTTAGTCTCGCGAATGCGCAGTTCCCAATTTCTTTTGGGAACAGTGTATGATAAAGATACCACTAAAAACGAAGAACTATCTACCGACCTTTTTGGCGAAAACGATGGAGACAAGCTGAGATACAAACTTGCAGCAGTTAGTGAGTTGGTCATTGCCGATGATGTTAAATTTGCTTCATTGTTTAGATATGATATTTTGGTTGCGCCACAAAACCAAATCCTTGAAAAGTTATACAGAGATTTGGGATGCCGACTTCTTTCCCAAGTTGTAGATGTTCAGAAATCGTTAGGCAAGCCGCTAGTTAGCAAAGATGACCAATCCCAGAAGTTGCTTACTCATATTACCGAACGCTGTGTTTTGTTTTTGGAAAGCAACCGTGATCCCAAACGCAATGCCAAGCACTTTCTGTCACACATGAAGATTGTGCTACTTTCGGGTATCAATATTCAATGGCGGATCAAGTTTGATGCGCTGAATTTGAATCACTCACCACCAATCAATTCCACAGTATCTGCACATTTAAGTTTTGTGACAACTGCGACTGCAAGAGATACCCCTACTTTGTACGTTGCTTTGAAAAACTTGGATTGGTACGATGTCAGTCAAACGCTTGTGAGCCATTTGAGTGAGCGGGCTATCCCAGACACTGCCATTGTTTTGGAAAGTTTGTTGGCATCTGATTTGCGGTCTTTGCAACGAAAAGGCTACAATGTGAAGAAGATTATTAAACGTGGAGAAGCAGAACTCAAGGCACAAAAAGAAGCTGAAGAGGCATTGGCACGCGAAATTGAACTCAGAGAGCTCGAAGAAAAGGCGCTGAGAGAGAAGAAGCAAAAAGAAGAAAGGCAAATGATGGAGCAGGCAAGTAAGGATAGCCAGAGTATTAAGAGCAATGGCACTTTGGTCAATACTAATAATGCAAACAACGGGGCTGGAAACGGAGCCGGGACTGGGGCTATAAATGGAGTAGGAGCTGGAGCTGGAAACGGAGTTGGTGGCGGACAAGGATGGGAAAAAGTTAATAAAGCTTTAGGAAGTCAGACTGAAGCTAGAAAACTGACACCTCAATCAATGATTCCACAAGATCAACAATCTAGAGGATTTTTCAACAAATTTATGAGGAACCTGACTGGAGGAAGCAATGCCAGTAACAACGGTATGAAAAACCCACAGATGCCTCAGCAAATTGAGGGAGCACCAGGATCAGGGCCAATAGCAGGCAATGGCGGAAATGGATTCCCTCCTCCAGCTTCATCATTTGGCCGTTCTAATGACTCTTCATTTAGCCATCCTGATACCTCTGGCTCTACGTCTTCGCTTTTGGCATCTGGATTTTCGAAATCGCGTGCATTCAATGGTGCCAATTTCAAAAACACTGTGAGCAGCAATGAAGAATCGATTGTTGAAAGTGAACAACGCCGAGCAGAGTCTGAATGTGACCGGTCAAAGGCAATGGACTTGCAACTTGCTGTCACTTTGCGAACAAAGCTTGGTGGCGGAATCAAAATTTATGTGTCGAACAAAACACCTGAAGATGAGCAAATGCTTACTGAGATTTCTGGCAGCACTGAGTGGATGAAGGAAGCTGACCGATTTGCATACATTTTGCGCGCTATTTGCAATATCTTCCGCACCGACGGATCTAGCTCTTTACTCTCGTCGGGCGGCTCTGAAATTCCTTGGTCTGCGCTTCACATTTTCTGGGACCTGAGTCCTACAATTGCGTTCAACTCTGGCGGTTCCTTGTTTTTCAATCTTTCGTTTTTCGTAAAGGGCAACATGTTGGTTCCGGGACGTAATCCAGGCACCGGGCCGTGGTACCCAGCCGAGCAGCTGGACTTCTGGTTTACGGTGGCTGCACATGAACTGGCACACAACTTTGTGTCTTCACATGGTGTGGCACATTCGCATTTCACAGAGTCTTATGTGCAAAAGTTTTTGCCCAGGTATAAGGTTGTTGCCAAAGGGCTGCTCGCCTCTGCTCCAAGCTAAGGAAGGAAGGAAGAAAGAAAATAGAAAGATGGTGAGCTATTTAGATTTATTTACTTTTTTTGTTTTATATAACGACATTTTTTATAGAGTATCCAAAATGAATGTTATTGTTACAATGTTTATTTTCCATAGTTTTGGTTTAAATTATTCCTTTGGAATAAAACACCAAATGGTTCCCAGGACTGCCAAAATAACGTAAATGACAAACAGGACGTAATCCATTTTACGTTCCCAAGCCGGGACATTATCTCCATAGATGCTCAAGTAAAACGCAATGGGGCCCAGAACACAGATAGAAATACACAATGAGGCGCCCAGGAACGCAATTATTCTGTCGAAATCAGGAAATGCAATGGCCAGGATCACCAAGCATGAAATGATTCCAAAACGGACAAACCCTTTAGCCACACGCTGGCTAATTTGTTTAAGCGACAAACGGCCGGCAAACATACCGGCAAAAGACATGGGGACATGGTGCAAACCAGAAAAGATATCGACTGTTGAAATGATGGGTCTTGCGCATAGTGGGGTTTTGGCAAGTGGAATGAGTGAAATCAAACTGGTAATCACGACGCCCTGGTGTTCGGGGTATCCGGGAGTAAACATAATGTTTTTGGTAACTTCGTTGTCGACGTTTTGGCCAAACATGAGGTATCCAATAACGCCCATAGTCAGGTTGACGCCGAAGGTGATTTGGTAAATGGTTGCAAGAGCACCTTTGTACTTGTTGGGGTGTCGCATGTCTCTGTAGATGTTTGGAAACACGGCGTGACCAGCCCAGAGAGCCATAAAGATACCGATTGCCAGCGGAGCAGATCTCCAGCTGGTTGGAGTAATGGATGTAGCTTCAGGGCTCCAGAGCGATCCCGGTGCTTCTTGCTTGTAAACACCGTCGAAAAACACAATCACCAAAACACCGACAGACGAAAAAATGCCAAAGATGGAAGACACTGACAGAATTCTGAGCGGTAGGAAACAAGGGGGAGTCAGGCAGGCCAGTGCAAGGAGCTTGAAGGTAGTCTTGTCAATGTGAGGAAACAATGCGTTTAAAGAATCTGCAAACAAAATTACAAAAGAAACACCAGCCCCCGTTAGCTCAAATGAAAAGAGAATCGACGTGAGCACACGAGCCCTCGGGCCAAATGCAGCATACGAGATGTCTGCGTAGGTAACGAGCGTAGGATCTGTGTCCATACATTTTGCCAACAAGTAGGCTGTGTACTGGGTAGTTATGCCTGTGAATGTGAGTAAAAACAGACCAAGTGCCCAACCAGACATTTTGAATCCAAGTGGTAACGACAAAAGTCCAACGCCAATCAGCACGTTGATGGAATTGAAAATGGTCTGAGGGACAGTAGATTGGCCTACCACTTCAGTTGAAACCTTTCCGTCTTTATCTTCAATCGTACGCACAATAACAGGTTCAGTCTCGGTTCCGGGTGCAACAGCCTCGCCTTCTATCAACAAAGTAGCTCCGGATTCCGGAGGTGCCAGGTAGGAAGCTCTGCGATTGAAATTGCTATGGCTGCGATGATGGGGTATCAAAGGAGCGTTTTCCATGGTATCTTCGTCGTGGTCATCAATAGCAGACTCATTTGACTCTGAAAGACCGCCGATAGCCGGAGAGCCTTCGTGGAAAAAGCGTGCAGAAAAAGAATGCCTTCTTCCAGAAGACACTGCTGGTCTTTCAATAGATCCAGATACTCTTCGGTGCGAGCCTAATCTGTGGTGACGGTTATTATCTACAAAGGCTTCTGGAGGTGAGGACCCAATAGCTTCTTCTTCGTCGACAAAAAAGGCACGAGGACGGCTCAGCTCGTTAGGGGGCTCGATGGCCAAAAATGACTGGGCTCTGGTGTACGAAGTCGCAAAGTGGTCAAAAGAGTTTAAGGCATGATGAGAATCTGCTCCTGTAGCAGGGACATTTATCCCATAGCCTGAAGGCCTTCTTTTTACAGAATTATGACTGGATGAAGTGCCGGATTGATGGGTATTATTAGACTGAGAGTCTTGATGATGATGATTGTTATCTGACATTTTGATAGTTGAATACCAAAAAAATAAAAGTCTATATAATCAATCGAAGGCTAGAAATTAAATCTTCGAAAATTGAATTATTAAAAAAGAAGAAAAAAATGGAAGGACTTGGGCGGATATTTATAACTAGGACTGGAATGATTGAAAAATTGGCAAAAAAAAAAAAAAGATTCCAGAAAAACTTTTAGCATGTATGTAAGCAGCACTTTTGTCCAGCAAGCGGCAAAAGGCTATTCTATCTGCACCTGACTAAAGCTCTAGTTTTAGATCCAATTTTAAAAAACATATTATAATCTCATCTTTATTTCATTTCGTATTATTATTTTTTTTTATCAAAAGTCATTAAATATCTAAATTCTTTTTTTTGGGTGCTTTGTAAGACCAATTTAAATCTTGTATTGTTTGCTAACACTGGCAATAACGTCATCAACAACCTGGGGTTCAGACAAGGTAGAAGTATCACCAATCTGGTCAGCCTCACCTGAAACAATCTTTCTCAAGATACGTCTCATGATCTTACCAGATCTAGTCTTGGGAAGATCATCAACAATGATGACAGACTTAGGAGCTGAGAAAGGACCAATTTGGCGTCTGACCTCAAGAATGAGTTCCTTGCGAAGAGCATCGCTGGGCTCAGTGTTCTTGAGAGAAACAAAAGCAATGACTGCTTGGCCAGTAAGCTCATCAGCAACACCAACGACAGCGGCTTCAGCAACACTGGGGTGGTGAATAAGAGCAGCTTCAATTTCAGCAGTAGAAAGACGGTGACCAGAAACGTTGACAACATCGTCAACACGGCCTCTGATCCAGTAGTAACCTTCATGGTCACGGCCAGCACCATCACCTGTGAAGTAGTAGCCGGGGTATGGCTTGAGATAGGTCTCGAGGTATCTTTGATGAGAACCGTAGACAGTTCTGGCAATAGAAGGCCAGGGCTTGCGAATAGCCAAAACACCTTCAACATCGTTACCCTTGATCTCTTCACCAGTGACAGGGTCAATGATAAGAAGATCGATACCAAAGAAAGGCATGGTAGCAGAACCAGGCTTCATAGGAGTGACACCAGCAAGAGGTGCAATGATATGAGAGCCAGTCTCAGTTTGCCAGTAGGTATCAGAGATGTGACAGTCCTTGTTACCAATGTGCTCGTTGTACCATTCCCAGATGTCAGCAGCAATTGGCTCACCAACGGAACCAAGAGTTCTGAGGGAAGAAAGATCATGCTTCTTGATGAATGCCTCACCAGCACGCTTCAACAAACGAAGAGCGGTGGGAGCAACGTAGAACTGTGTGCACTTGTACTTCTCAACAATCTCCCAGTATCTAGAGTAAGATGGGTATGCAGGGGTACCTTCGAAAATGACGGTAGTGGCTCCCAAAAGAAGAGGACCGTAGAAAGCATAAGTGTGACCGGTAATCCAACCAACGTCACCAGCAGTGAAGAGAATGTCATCGGGGTGAATGTCAAAGACGTACTTGGAGGTTGCAGCAGCACCCAGAAGGAAACCACCAGTGACGTGGACAACACCCTTAGGGGATCCAGTGGATCCAGAAGTGTAAAGAAGGAACAAAGGATCTTCAGAAGAAACAGGGACAGGAGGAAAGTAAGATCTCTGCTTGTCAGCCTCCTCGTGCCACCAGAAATCACGACCAGTAGTCCATGGAATCTCGTTACCAGTACGCTTGTAAACAAGGACCTTTTCAACGGAGGGAGTATCCTTAACAGCCTCATCGACAATCTTCTTGGTGAAGACAGTCTTACCACCACGACGACCTTCGTCAGTGGTGATGATGACCTTAGACTTGGCATCGTTAACACGGTCCTTAAGAGAGCCAGAAGAGAAGCCAGCAAAGATGACAGAGTGGATAGCACCAAGACGAGAAATGGCCAACAAAGCAATCAAGGCTTCAGGGATCATAGGAAGGTAGACAGCGACACTATCACCCTTGGTGACACCAAAGCTGCTGAGGACACCAGCAACCTTGGAGACCTCACGCATGAGCTCACCATAAGTGATCTTACGAGACTCATGAGCATCGTCAGCTTCGTAGATGATAGCGACCTAAGAATGAAAGTTAGTATACAATCAATCGAATTAAAAATAAAATCCGAACAAATCAAAAATATGCAGACGATTTGAAATGGAAAAAATTTCAAACCATTAAATGAAGATCTTTGTTGGAAACTCAACAAAACAATTGCACGGCTAGACGTGTTGGGGGAACTCAAATAAATTTTTCAACATACCTTGTCGGGGTTTTGAGCAGCGTGACGGTCAACACAGTTGTAGGAAGCGTTCAAGCGACCTTCCAAGAACCAGGCAATGTCACCGTGTTCAAAGCCACCAGATTGAACTGTAGTAAAGTCCTTGTCCCAAGTAAGAAGTTCACGGGCAAGGTTGCCAAAGAACTTGGTAGGGTTAGAAATGGACTCTTCGTACATTTCCTTGTAATGATCATAGCCATTGATATGTGGTTGAGAAGGGTGTTTGCTAAAGTGAAAAATTAGTGATTTGAATGGTTTTGAATGAGTTGAATTGAAATCATTGAAAAGAGTCAATCGAATTGATGTTTTATCAATTGATTCGACTCAATTGGGGTCAATTGACTGAATCAAAGCGAAACTTACTCAAAGAAAGCTTTAGGAGTGGGTATCGCCTCGATATTGGCGGCCTCGTGGACGACGGATGTTTTAGACATGACGAATATGGAATTGATTTAATAAAAATATATAATGAAAAAAAAGATGAGAATAGCCAGAATATAAAAACAAATAAATTCAAAAAAATCAGTTAAAAAATAAGAAAAGAAAGAAAAGAAGAAGAAAAAAAACTGAAATAAGTTCCAGCGAGTGGCTCTGTATTTATGTCCATCTCAAAAAACCAACAAAAAACCGATAACGCCAGGTGCCCGTGGAAAAACTGGATTCCGAAAAAAGATGTTCCTATTGGCTGGATATTCAATGACGCGGTGATGACTCAGCGGCTATCGGGTATATGTTAGCTTAGTCATCTCCCCACAAATTGGGAGTTTCTTGATTTCGAGAAAAAAAAAGATAATCGAGTTCTGGGCTGAGAGGTGATTGAGGCGTAATGAAGAAGATAATAGTGATCTAGAGAGCATTGAAAAACGACTTTTTTGCCAAAATTCCCATTCAAGAAACTTGTTGAGATCCTTCAAACCTTTCGAGTCATGGGCCCTTTCAACAAAACCAACCCAAGTCTTGAACTACTAAAAGTCTAATTCAAGTGCATGCTAACCACTTCTTTCAACCCCTTCTCGCATGAAGATATATATACCTTATCAACAGCCAATACTCTGCATTTTCTGTTCTTGTTTCCACTTGAAATCAATTTATAAAAGCCATTTTACATCGACAAGAACTGACTGTATCAAGTGATAGCAGCATTTCATCCAAGTAATTCAACAGATTTCTCACTTTTTTCGTATTTTTGATTTTTGTCTTAAACAGCCATGAGTTTTAGCAAACCATCATGACTGGCCGATATTCGCGGTCTGTTTTACCCCGGATAATATGATCAATTGGCTTGAGTCTTAAACTAAAAATCCGGGGGTTAAAACGACTCGACTTTCTATATTTTGTGTTTTTTCTTTTTTTTTTTTTTTTTTTTTTTTTTTTTTTTTTTTTTTTTTTTTTTTTTTTTTTTTTTTTTTTTTTTTTTTTTTTTTTTTTTTTTTTTTATGCTTTAATTTTTATTTTTGTGGTTTTTATGCTTTTTAGTTTCTTGCTATACTTTTCACCAACAAGAGGCACAAGAGGACTGAAGGAATGAGATTAATTTCTCTCATTTTTAGTCCTATTTTCGGATAAACTCTCGGGTATTGTCTGTATCTTTCAAGCCAGGGATTGATTTCAATTTCACATACTTTAGTGTAATAATAGTGTAATTTCATATTTTATAAAAAAAACACCAAAGTGGACTTGGACTGAATTGGGGTTGGGTCTTATCAATCGTGATCTATCTATATATATGTCTGTATCCTTTTGGTTTTGTATGGTTTGCCGTATTAAAGCTTTGATCTAAGCTTGTAGGTACTGTATATTATTCCAGTCCAAAGAAAAAAAAACAATTCAACAAAAACCGTCAATTCCTAAAAAACAACGCATCAATTTTATTAACCATTTCAAAACTGTCTAGTTAGCTTACACCATTATCTTTAGTCCTTCTCCCCTTCGCCTTTTTTTCTTTCATGCTTTTGTTTTATATTATTTTGTCTTGTTTTTGAGTTTCATGCAAAAAAAAAAAAAAAAAAAAACTAGACATTTGAGTCACATCATTCTTCCCTTCAACCTAATGACCACTTGAGGTGTTTGGAGTATAAATGGTTTGAGTATATATATATGTCTCGGATTATAATCCTTTTTTTCCAACGTTCTGGAAAACACGGATAACAGTTGTTATACAAAATTATGAAACTAAAGCAACTATTGATCTGTTTGAGACTAACGACTATGTACACCTATACATACTGTCTTTTGCTCATTCTCTAATTCTTGGATTTTCCGGTTTTTTTGTTTTTTAATATCTTTTTCGTTTTTTTTTCCTTTTTTTTATTATAATTATTATAATTATTATACCCATGTTTTCATTGGGCCTACTCAAGCTACCCCATACTTTAAAAGCAACACACTAATAAAAGTGTGTGAGCCTGAAATCCGGGGTATAGTAGTTTGTGTCACAGTTATCTTTATTGTGTCATTAAGTTCCATGACTTGTAACTGTACAAAAAAAAAGGTTGTACGGAGATTTCCCTTTTGGTCAATGGTACACACAAACACTTGTACATCACACCCATATTTATATCTCATAAATTATATTATCAAACGATATCAAATCCTTTTTTTTTTTTTTTGAAGTATTTTAGGGATCAGAATTCAATAATTTCTTTATCAGCTAGGCCTTTTGAGATAGTGCACAATCTCTTTTATTGCACTTTAGGACAGCAACAAAAGCCTCAACTCTACACAAAAGACTGAGGCCTGGGTCTCTAATAACTTGGCTATCAATTAAACCTTCCTTCAAGTGTCTTTTGAGCGTAAACTTGACTATTTATCACTTTCCAAGCACTTTTGATCTAACCAAGAATTTAACTCTTGTTGGATGACGAGATCCAGTAATTCTTCCATTTTCCATTTCCTGTGTAAAGATTTTAATTTACGAAGTTGGATAGGTTGTTCCTCTATTGTTTGCTCTCTGGTAAACATGCCTTTTCTTATGCACCACCTAACTTACTAGAAACACACTCGAATAAAATATATCCTCACACAAGTTGTAAATACATAAGCACACATATATGAGTATCTGTATGTATATATATGTAGAGCTTTCTCCCCTACCGCTACTAATGACAAGACTTTTATACTGCCTTTATACCACACATCTGTAGACCATATACCCATGAACTCTACACAATGAAAAAATGTTTGTTGTTCAAGTTTTTCCGTATTTATTCCAAATGCGTGACTCGGTGATATCATACTGACTCTTTAGTAGCCTTGGTATTTAACAGTGTATTTAGCCAGCCCTTTTCCTCTATTTCAATCTTACTCTACAAATATATATATATATATATATTGAATAATGAAACATTTGTTTTATCCATCTTAATTTGACTGTTTTATTTTTCAACGTTGTTCAATTTTTTGTAATACTTCCATTAAGTAATTGCTTTGGCTTTTTTTTTATCACTAATAATGCGTCCAAACAGTTTGTAAATCGTTCAATTCTTGGTTTTAACCAACGATCATGTCAAGCCCAGGCTTATGAATGTGCCAATACGATTTCAAAAAAAAAAAAAAAAAAGCCAGAAAGGAATATTATCATTATATGTTTGTGTCTAGACTTACACGTTTTGGATTTCTAGCACCAGCTTTGTGTTAACCCTTTGTTGATTTGATTTTGGTTTTATTGTCTATACGTAACCACTTACTAGCTCTATGGCATTGTTTATTCTAAAATGTGTTACTCAATTACTAAATAACATCAAGCATACAGGTCGTTTTCTTACCGGATCCATAACATCAAAATGTGAACTTATTCACGGTATTTTCTGGCCTCATACACACTTTCCTAATGTTGATGGTTTTTCAAAAAATGTTCCTCATCTAAGTAGACATAGCCAATACGACAGTTTCTTCGCTCGTCAACGTAAGCAAACCGGCTCTTCTTAACCAAAAAGTTTTAAGGTTGTTCTTACAATGAACGAACTCGACCCAATTTTAGCAGATTCTTTCAAAATAATACTTATTAACTTTGTTTCATCTTACAATAATCATTTAAGTGAAGAAAGACTATATGATATCTCTCAAATTCAATTCAAGTCAATTTATTCAAGGGTTATAGAGCTATATAACACAGGATTTGTAGCCATCTTCTTACATATCAACTTGTAGATTTTCAAATCATCAATTCTTATCTTGTGTCTATGTCAGCCCGAACATGAGCACCAATGCTAGCTTACGAGGAACAGGGAAACCACTACAGGACAAAGACCTTCCCGACTCATTGCACTTGATATAAATTCGTATTTTTTAAAGGTTCCTAATCCCTCATATCAGCAATAAAGGCTGCGACTACTTGCAAGCCCCTAATACTATTCAAGAGAGTCGGTAACTCCATCGCAGGAGACACCCGGCTAATCTTCGCTCGTTGCACTTCAAGTAGAGGAAAGTGCCATAGAATGTGAGTTACTGTTACCAGTTGCCCACGTTCACGATTGTAGCTTTCCTTTGTGATACCAAACTTTTTGAGCCAGGCACCTAATCGCCCATAGCTCGTTCTGAACTATGTGATTCGGCTCATAACTCGTCGACTATGAGTAGCCAAATGCTGTCTCAATGGATTTGTGTCTCTCAGCTTGTGCAATAGTAGACTTGCTTTTCTTGCAGCCCTCAAGTCCAGTCTAATATCATATGGCATTATACCAGCCTCTTTCTGTAATGCGTCAATAGGTGTAGTTTTGTAAGCACTAACCACTCTTCTTAAGGCCATATTCTGGATCACATCCAGCTTACTGCTCTCAGACTTGAGAATGCGATGATGCCAAACTTCTAGTCCATATTCGACGATCGACCTTACTCAGGCGGTGTACAAGGACCTGACAGCAGATCCTCGCATGCCGACTTGCGTTCCACCCAATCTCCAAATAGCACCAACAGCTTGTCTTCCTTTGTCGATTTTCTTCAAGATGTGAGACTTGAAGGTCAATGCGTGGTCCAGTGTAATTCCAAGAAGCGATATTTCCTTTTGTGCATACCGCTCTTCGCCTGACGGCAAATTAAGCTTGGCTTTCAACTTGGGCCTGTTCCACCTCTCTCAAATCCAACAAACTCACATTTTTCTTAATTTTATATCAGCAATCAAATACTGGTCTCAAAATTTTCGAATTTCAAGGTCGTATGGCGCAATGGTAGCGCATCAGATTGCAGATCTGCAGGTTCCTGGTTCGATCCCGGGTGCGACCTTTTTGCTGCTCATACAATTGGTATTTTTGCTCGGATTGGCCCGTTTTTTGCTGTGCTTTTTAATATCGATAGCTACTTTAGCTTCTGTTTAACTAATTTCAATAATTATTTTTAACATTTTTACAGTAATTTATGCGATTTGATTGATTGTGTTGTGTTTAAACAGCTTGAGCCTTACACTGAAAAAAAAAAAGTTGGTGTATACACGATGTGTGTGTGAATGTCTGTGTGTGCTTGTGTGCTTTTTATACATTTATTCCAAAAATCTTTCCCAATTAGGTAAAAAAAATTGAAAAGTAAACAAAAACAAGAAAAACAAACAAAAAAATTTGTCCACAATATTGGTTTTTTATATCTCTAAGTTGTCTCTGTGTTCCTTTTTTTTTCTTTATTTTTTGCTTGTCAATTATATACTACACCAAGATAAAAAAAATCATTCTTATTGATAGAATTAAGGAAGGATATATAATTGAAATACTATTTACAAGATGAATTCAGTATTACCACCAATAAAAATCAATGTCAATTATGGGGCTATGAAAAGTATGTGTTTTGACAAAAGAGTTCTGTTTACCTAGGAAAACCAACAAAAACTTGGTTTACTAACCAACTGATATCCAATTAGACACGTTCCAAGAGTTTTTCGAAAACTTCAAAGAGGCCTCGGTTGAAGATGATGACATGAGTGGAATGGATGTTGACGCACCCTCAGGACCCAAGTATATCAACATTTTGCAAAAAGTTGCAAACCGTCAACTTGATACCATTGTTGTTGAGCTCGATGACTTGAAAATGTATTTAGAAAACAAGGATTTGGAAAACGGCTACGGAAATGGACAAGCATATGTTGCACCTACTTCTAATTATGTCAACGAGATTGTGAAAAACACTGCACACTACATTGAACTCTTTTCTCAAGCTGCTGATAATGCAATGCCAGAACCTACAGTTGATTTGGACTATACTGACTCAGTGCTGGACGTTATTTTGCACCAAAGACAACAGAGAAACGAAACTGTACGCCAGCAAGCTGCTGCTCAGGATGCTGCCATGGCTCAAAGCAATGCATACGGAGTCCCTAGCACCAACTTTGCTGAAGGACAAACAGATCCTTTTGGTTCTGATGGCAACACTTTTCCTGCACAACTTACTCGCAGATACTGCCTGTATATCAAGCCTCCTAGTGAAAAGTCGCACACCGCTGTGAAGGCTCTTGCTGTTCGTGACATGAAGGCTGAGCTCATTGGTAACTTGATTACAATCAGAGGTATTATCACTAGAGTTTCAGACGTAAAGCCATCAGTTCAAGTGAACGCATACCGATGTGACCGATGTGGTGCTGAAAATTTTCAAGAAGTCAAATCCAAAAACTTTATGCCACTATTAGAATGCCGATCCCAAAGATGTATTGTTGACAAAGTCAAGGGACGCTTGTTTATGTTGTCTCGAGCATCCAAATTCATGGCTTTCCAAGAGGCTCGTATTCAAGAACTTTCTAACCAGGTTCCTATTGGTCATATCCCACGATCAATTTCAATTCACTTAACTGGTCATATCGTCAGAAGTTTATCACCTGGTGACGTTGTTGATGTTGCTGGTATTTTCACCCCTACTCCCTTGAGCGGTTGGAGAGCTAATAAGGGTAATGCTTTGTTGACAGAAACATATATTGAAGCACAATCAGTCCGTCAGCACAAGAAACAATACGACAACCTTGAGCTCACCCCAGAACAACTTCATCAAGTTGAAACGCTTCACGAAGACCCAGCCTTGTACGAAAAGCTTTCCAAGTCTATTGCGCCAGAAATTTACGGCATGGAGGACGTCAAGAAGGCTCTGTTGCTTTTGTTGGTTGGTGGTGTCACTAAGGTAATGGGAGATGGTATGAAAATTCGTGGTGACATCAACATTTGTCTTATGGGTGACCCTGGTGTAGCCAAATCCCAACTACTCAAGTACATTTCCAAAGTCGCTCCTAGAGGTGTTTACACAACTGGTAGAGGTTCTTCCGGTGTTGGTTTGACTGCTGCTGTGATGAGAGACCCAGTCACAGATGAAATGATTTTGGAAGGTGGTGCTCTTGTTTTGGCTGACAACGGTGTTTGCACAATTGATGAATTTGACAAAATGGACGATACTGATAGAACTGCTATTCACGAAGTTATGGAACAACAAACAATTTCTATTGCCAAAGCTGGTATTTCAACAACTCTTAACGCCCGTACATCAATCCTTGCTGCGGCAAATCCTCTTTACGGTCGCTATAATCCAAAGCTCTCTCCTGTTGAGAATATCAACTTGCCAGCTGCTTTGTTGTCTCGTTTCGATCTAGTGTTTTTGTTGTTAGATACCCCTGATCGCAGCAACGACGAAAGATTAGCTCGACACGTTGCATTTGTTCACATGAACGGTGCCAGTCCTCATCTTGATTTTGATCCTATCCCGCCAGCCGTCATCAACCAGTACATTTCTCGTGCCAGACAGTATCGTCCTACAGTTCCCAAGGAAGTCGCTGATCATGTTGTCGGAGCATATGTCAAGATGCGCCAGCACCACCAAAAAGATGCCAACACCATTCGCCAGTTCTCCCACATCACACCAAGAACATTTTTGGGTATCATGCGTCTTGCTCAGGCTCACGCACGTTTGCGTTTCAGCTCTCAGGTTTCCTTTGGCGACGTCGAAGAAGCATTGCGTCTTTTGGATGTGTGCAAAGCCACCCTTGAAAGCCCTGATGGCCGTGACCATACTGAATTCGATTCTGGTGACGTGACATCCAAAATCTACAGAATTGTCAGAGATTTGGCTTATGGCGACGGGTCCCAGTTCATTCGTTCATGGGACATGGAAACCATTCGTGATAGAGTATTTGCTAGAGGTTACACTATGGACCAGCTGAATGAAACAATTATGGAGTACACCAATTTACAGTTGTGGCAGGCTACCGACAACAATACCAGACTCACATTCTTATAATGACGATATCTTATACTTTTTGTTTTTTGCGTGCTTTTCTTTTTCTTTTTCTGCTATGTACCCTTAATATACAAAATTTGATAAAAACTTTTTTAAATTAATACTGTATTTATTATCTTTATAATTTTGCAAAAAAAATTCAAAAAATGGATTTTTCACTGGCAGAAGTAAAAAATTGCTCCGTGGGAGGCTCGAACTCTCGACCTTCAGATTTCTAAGAAACCAATGGTTATTCTCTTATATGAGACTGACGCTCTACCGACTGAGCTAACGAAGCTTTGTTAAAAAGTATCTGTGTTGAAATCATTATATGGACTCGTTTTTAAAATGGGAATTATTAGCATTGACTAGTTTTTATAAGAATTCTACAACATTGGTTTCTGAGCTTTGGTTAAATGTTTAATTGATTTGAGAGTATGTTTCATTAAAAAAGAGTAACATAATATTTACAGCACATCATTTCTGATCATGAATACGGGAATGTCATGTCTAATTATTACTATGAGATATTGTTCTTCCAGTATGGTCAAAGCCCGGCTAAAGTTAAAATTGCAAAATTCAAAGCTTTTTTACTTGGATTAATTTTGATGCTATTGAATACTAAAAAACACATCAGTTGAGACGTATTTGGCTTCACAATGCTTTTTTTTCCTTCCTATAAATAGCGAACTTTGGCTTGGTGTGAGCATCAGTTAAGTTAAACAATATTTTTTATTAAACTATTAAGGGCATAAAATATAATAAGAATCATTTTTGTTTTATATACAAGTTTTATTTACTTATTGTTTCACGAGTCATTTCAAACTTTCTCAAGAGCGCTATTACAAATAAGCATTTTAAACTACCCTTAAATCAAAACAAAAGCTATAAACAACGGTTATCATATAAAAACCTCTATTTTTGACCATATCGTAATTTTCGAAGTACATTTGTGCTAGGATCCTGATCAGGCTCTACCCAAACATATTCATCACCAGACATAGTCCAATACTCATTAAACCATCGTTCCTGACCAGTTTCTTTAATTCGCATCTTACGCTTGGCTAGCTGCTCGGTTAGCACAACTTGAGCTCGGGATTGGGCGATTGAAGGCCCTTTGCGTGAAACAAAAACACCTTCAGAATCATTCTGTTTCTTGGTGTTGAATGACGTTGACGAGTTTGAGGAAGAACTAGACATTAGTTGCAATGGCAAAATCTCCTTAGTGGTTATATCAATTGCAGATGCCGGGTATGCGTTTTCGCTTTGTTCATTCTCAAGATTTTCATTAAAACTGGTCGTTTCAAAATCTTCTTTGGACTTTTTAGTTTCTTCAACAAGGTCATCAATGATCGAATTGTTTGCACTTTGTCCAAACAAATGGTAATTATCAACAGTGACATCGCTTATTTCATCAAAAGCAACTGCAATATAATCAGTCATTTTCAATTCCAAAACAACCCGATCAGTCTCTGTCAAGCCTTCATAACTCATGTTCGTGTACTGTGTTGGCATGCTAGGTTTGAGCCGGGTATTAGGCTTGGTATTTATATTGAGTAGACGATTGAAAAGAGATGCTAATGCAGACTTGATAAAACGAACAAACTGCGAGATGAGAGAAATGAAACTGGCATCTTTTATGATACTAGGAAACACACGTTGCCATAACGTTGAAGAACTCCATCTCACTCGCTGAGTAGCCGTAGACCGAACGTTTTTCAGTCCTTTGGACGAAAACGGGACGAGAGAACCGCCAAGCGATATGAAATATATCATTGGTGGTACAAGCGAAACAATTGTAGTAAGTGCTAGTGAGCCAGGCAACGACGAGTATGACGAAAGGTCCATATCAAATGCAAGTGCAATAGCAGCAGCCAGTGGTTCGGCTTCGTCCATGCTCATAGAAGAGGCCGAAAATTTGGACCAGTAAAAAATGGAAAGGTATGCAAATGAAAAAGACGCGAAAAGAAAAGTGGATGACAATTGAAGTTGAAGAGATGGTGATCTGGAAATTTGAGCTAACGCTAAGCTCAGTTTTTGGCGCTTTGAAAGTGGCAAGTTAGGGAACTCTGTTTTGGGTACTTGCTTGTCTTTTTGTGAATTTTCACACTTTTTCTCTATATTAACTTCAAGCGGTTTTGTCGCAATGTCCACGACCTCGAAAGCTTTATCAAATTCTTGTCGGTATACAGCATTTCTCAATACAATCCAACAGATATCAGTAAGAGTCAAGCTGTCTTTGTATATTAACTTGTTGACTCTTTCGGTCAACTTTAATTGTCGTGATGACATGACGTCTTCGTCAGATAATGGATCAGCATACTTGTAATTGTCGTAGCGTCCCAGTTTAGTTATCATTTTCACAAAAGCATTTTGACGATATGATTGGTAGTCCTTGAGCTCATCAGAGATGGTATTTAATGATGAATCGTTTTCCTTATCAATTGAAGACTGTAGCGTAGGATTCAAAAGCATGAATGTTGTTGGCTGGATCCATGGATTTGATTTGAAATGTTTTAACAAACTTATGGCATGGTGTGTTGGCGGGTATGGTGGAGTTGTTAAATAGGAATATAAAACCGATATTGTTAGTCTATTTGAGTTTCTATTCATTACTTTTCTTAAAAGGTCAAGCGGTTCAGATTGACTAAAATGATGCGTGTGAGTGGTATCGTTTTTTTTGCTGTCTTTGGTATTAGAATTGACTTCCTCTTGGTGTGTTCTTTGCGACTTCCATGATTTAGAATGTTCATGTGTATTTTTGTGATTTGATTTGTTTAGTGCTTTTCGTAAGCCTGCCACTAGTGAGCTTTTGCTTGCCGCCGTATCAATTACAACAGCGTCATTGTTTTCCTGTTTCTTATTTTCTGAAGCATTTATCAGTGGCTTGTCTAGATATTTAGATAACTCCCCATATCCATAATCGGTTAAAGATGCGGAATGCAAATTGGAGTATATTGGTAGTATCGGGTTTTCTCCCTTTTCTGGATATCCGTGCTTCCCAAAATCCTCTATTAATGAGTTGCCGAAATGGCTTGAATTCTTGTTCATGTTCCCAGCCTTGATCATGTTATGCTGCTGCATATGATCAAAGACTTGATTTCTATGCAACAACTTACAACTTCTAATTGCATCTAGTAACAGTTTTTCATAGTCACCTGAGAAACTAGTTTGTTTTGAATTGGCTGACTGTGCACTTGACGGTGTCCAAGATTCTTTATAAATGCTGGGATCAATAGTGGGACCACTATTTGGACTAGTTTTCTGTTCAGTTTTTGAATTGGTATGCCATATAGTAGACCTTTTAATTCGTCTACTAAGCTCAGAAATATTGAAAGGAGGATCACTAAATTTTAAATAAAACCGTTTTTCTAACATGTTGAAATGCTTCGGATATAATGAAGAATGAGTTTGAAGTATGTTGGGTTACTAGTGTGTGGACAGTAACTGGTGGAAAAAGTATCAACACAAAATATTTTGTGAGTATGGGTTATACATGTTAAAAAGCTAAATGTGCACCCAGAATCAACACATTTACACTTAACAACTCATTTTAGACATGAATTTTTTTAATTACCTATAAAGTTTTTTTTTAGTTATTTAACTATAGCTTCTGAATATTTTCAGTATAAATTACAATCTATGTGCCATCTGAAGTTTACACCTTAGCCTTGATTTGACTCTTGAGATTCTTACGAGTTCCGTCTTCATTAACACGAATTGATCCAGAATCGTTTTGACCTTGATCACCAAACAAGACAACAGTGACAGTCAAGTCATCTCTGTATGATCTAGAAATAGGAGATGGGATACTCACAAGCATGGAAACCTGTTGAATGTCAGCGCCGCCCAATGCATTTCTAATCAAATGGGTAGCAATATTTTCGTCTTCAACTGTGAATCTAGGTGTTGCTCCTGGCTGTCTGCCAATAACTTGTTTTTGTGATTCCGGGTGAGGTGAAATATCTTTCACTGTGATTGCTAAATCTGAATGATCAGCTTTGATCAAAGCGCCAGGGCCACTCTTGGCGGGTATACTAGCTGTGCTATCATGAGCTGGAGTGCTCTTGTTACCAAAAAGACGGCCCCAGAAAGACTTTCCAGCTGCTCTTTCTTTCATTGTTTCAGCAACATTGTTATAATATTCAGGCTTTTTGACGTTAAGCCATTGAGCAACAAGACCAACAATCTCTTCGTTTGTAAGCATTTCATAAAGACCATCAGTTCCCAGCACCAAAAAGTCGCCATTCTTGGGATTGATTGAGCATGTAGTAATTTCGGGCTTTGCTGTAACATATGGGGGAGAGTTAAAATCTTGAGGGACACGACGACCGAAAAAGTATCTTACAATCTTTTCCTGAATATCTCTGGTCCACTTGTATCTGGCATCACCAAAGGCTCTAGTAGGCTCAAGACTTCCCAAAACACGTCCTCTGCGAACAACTGTAGACTCTTCACCTGGATGTTCTTTACGAAGTCGGGCAGCTTCCTCTTTATTAGATCCGGTTTGATCAACACTCAAGGCACGAGCAGTCCATTCACCATTATCGTTCATAGATCCAAGAACTGCGCGAGAATCACCAGTCACAGCAACACGAAGATCTTTAGAGTGTGTATCATAGAAAGCCAAAAGACCACAAGATCCAGACAACGCAGGAGCAATATGCTCAGCAGCACCAGCTTTGTCAGGATTAGCCAAGAGCCGTTCAATGCTTTTGTGAACAATTTCGTTATCAAGATTGAGGAAGCCATTTCTAATAGCAGAATCAATTGTTTCAGCAGAAGGAACAAGTCTGTAGACCGAGTCAGATGTAGACTTAACATAAGCCTTGTCCAGCTCTGCCAACACATACTCTATCAAAGAATCGCGAAGCTTTGCTGAAGTGGTCCATCCCGAATGGCCATCATAAACGCCCCAAAACATCCAGTCACTGGAATTAGGAGAGTGCTCGTTGGTAGTGCTATCAGACGTGAGTAAAGGAACTTGAACAATTTTTTCCGAGCGGTCGTCTTCAATAGGAGAATTTGAGGGCAATTGAGAAACATCATATCGAACCACACCGTTTCCACGATTAACAAAGTAAGACTCTTCCAGCTCTCTGATTCTTGCAGATACTTGTAAAGGCGTCATCATAGTAATTGGCTGCTTGTTCTGCTGAGCACTGGAGCGAGGAAGTCCAAATGGAGCCGAAGTTGAAAACGGAGAGTCCGATGAGATTGGGCTCATGCTTTTGGAGTACGTAATGTATGAGCCAGCTAATAAAATAGAAGTTGTGACAATAGCAACGCCACCCCATCGATTGAAATAACCAGATGATGGTGTAGCAGTTGAAGCTGAAGATTGGCTATTGTTGCGTGAACTAGAAGAAAAAGAACGTGTTTGCTGATTAGATAAAGAGTTTGCAGATGAGTTGAATCCTGAAAACCGTGAAAGTAAACGGTTTCCAGAAAAGCCAGCTTTAATAGCAGTTGAATTCAAAGCATTAGAAGCTGATCTAGAGGTTGACAAGCCTGCAGATTTAATCAATTGTTCTGCAGAAGATGCAGAAACATGTTGAGAAGCCCTGGATCGAAGCATTGGAGGTTGAGAAAACGGGTATCCTGTGTAGAAACAAATAAGGTACGTTAACGTTAATACTGCAGTGATGGCCGGTGGTCCAAGAAACAAAGTGGTGATGTTACTGTTTAAAAACAAAAAGATAAAGGTCAGGGTCAGATAAGTAAGCACAAAGACAGCAAACAAAAGCCACAGTGGTGGTTTTGAAAATAACAACGACATTTTAAAACAGGAGCAACTGTAGAATGATTTGAATACTATTAATTGATCATAATTTTAACAATGGCTTAGCCCCAGGCGACGGAAAATCAAGGATTCGAGCAATAATCAACCGAATTGCACTTTTTATGATCACTATTTAGTAAAAACATGCTTTTAAACATATCACGTGATAGAAAGGGCTAGGGCAATCCTGGGAAATACTTAGTTGGTCTCAAATATACGCATATTAATATTTTTCAGTTTTTTTTTTCAAGCCGTTTGATGAATCACCATTTTTCACTTTTTTGCTGGCACTAACTAACCAGGCATTTGATACCACGATCTTTGGAACACATACTTTTCAGGAAACCCATATATCAACGCAAGTTTCTGTGATTTTTTGCTGATTCGAAAACATCAACTTATTTCAGCTTATTAGCAGATCGTTTTGCTGTCGACCCTTGAAAAAAAAGAAGAACCAAGCCGAAAAATCAATATCACATCAAAAGTTTACATTTGTTTAAAACATCACAATGCCACCAAAGAAACAGAACAACGACAAATCAAAGGAAAAGAAGCGAGCTCAGGCTGTTGCTGACAAGACCTTTGGTCTCAAGAACAAAAACAAGTCCAAGAAAGTTCAAGAGTATGTGAAGCAGGTTGAAGCCCAATCAGGCAGTTCTGCCAACAGCAAGCGAGCTGAGGCAGAAAAGAAGCAAAAGTTGGCTGAGAAGAAGGCTGCTGAACAGGCCAAGCTTGAGACACAAAGGCTTCTGGCCACCATGACACAGAAAGTTCCATTTGGTGTTGATCCAAAGAGTGTTTTGTGTAATGCGTTTAAAAATGGACTTTGTACTAAAGGTGCCAAGTGTAAATTCAGTCATGATCTGGAAGTTGCTCGCAAGACGGAAAAGAGAGATTTGTACACAGACGACAGAGAAAAGAAAGAGGCAGATACCATGGACAAGTGGGACGAAGAAAAGTTACGGAATGTTATTAAATCGAAGCATGGCAACCCTCGTACCACAACTGAAATTGTGTGCAAGTTCTTTATTGAGGCAGTCGAAAACAGCAAGTATGGTTGGTTTTGGAAGTGTCCCAATGGTGAGACTTGTAAGTACAAGCACTCTTTGCCTGAAGGATTTGTGCTCAAGACTAAGGAACAACGACTTGCAGAAAAGCGTGCAGCTGCTGATCAGCCTGTAATCACGCTTGAAGAGTTTATTGAAACAGAACGTGGCCTCCTTCCTAAACAGCTCACACCAGTCACACTCGCATCGTTTACAGAATGGAAAAAGAAGCGTGACGAGTCTAAGAAGAAGGCTGTCGAAGAGGAGATCAAGAAATCAAAGACCAAGGT
This sequence comes from Magnusiomyces tetraspermus, assembly GCA_030578715.1. Lineage (NCBI taxonomy): Eukaryota > Fungi > Ascomycota > Dipodascomycetes > Dipodascales > Dipodascaceae > Magnusiomyces > Magnusiomyces tetraspermus. The sequence goes on along the minus strand of JAKTYL010000029.1, from coordinate 56,134 downwards.
TATCAGTGGTAAACAGCTCTTGCTTTCTGGCAAATACATTGAAGATGAAACTGAGGATGGCGATGATTCCAATGCTTGGGATTTGGATGATCTCAAACGCCGTATTGAGGATGTCTCACAAGAAGAAATCCGTGAAGCAAATAATAATGACCCTGATGACGACTCTACTAATGCCTAAAAAAATTCATTTGTTTAATATGTAGACTTTATTTTGTTTAAAAAATAACAAAAAAGAAAAAAAACAATTAGAATAAAAAATCAAATTCAATTACGATTATTATGAAAAGCACCATGCTTGCATGGCTTCGAAGAGGTGATTGAGTGATTTACTCAAAAAGAATTACAAAACAGAACGAAAAATACAATTAAACTCAAAAAAAAAAAAAAAAAACCAAAACATACTTGAAAAAGTATGAAACTTACAAGACATAGCTTATTTTAAGCCTTGTCTTTCTTATCATCCTTGTCATCGTCAGCAGAAGCATCCTTGCTGCCCGAGTCCTTGTTGACTTGAGTACCAGCTCCCTTACGAAGCGACTCCAAAATATTCTTTTGAGCTTCTTCGTCCAATCCAATATCTTGGCCACCCAAGCCGTCCATACCAGGCATACCAGGCAGAGCTTCAATACCGCCTTCGATGTTGCTACCAAAATCAGAGCTGGTGCCCATCAAGCTCTCGCCGTTATCGTTCATCTTGCCTTGCTCATCTTCAGCAAGCCATCTGTCAAAGTCGGTGCGGATGTAGAACACTTTACCCTTTTCTTTAGTCAATCTTGGCCAGTACTCCTTTTGAGCCTTAGCCTTTCTCAAAACCGCATATGTGTGGCGATCAGTGTGTGAGTATTTGGATAGCTTAGGATCAATCTCGTCGTAAAGGTCAACCTTGACATCGTACTTTTGACCCTCTTCGCTGGTACCGTAGAAATGAAAACTGGTGGGTGTCAATTCGAGTTTGGGGTCGTCAATGTCTTCGGCAGCAATAGTGACCAAAAGAAGATTCTTTTCAGGAACATTGGGATCAGATCGCTGGGCCCATAAAACTTTTATAATATTAAATTAAAAAATTAAATTAAACTGGTTAGTTACGAGGTTGACATTGAAATAATGTATATGGTTGTATTTTTCACGACAGTTCCACAATTGAGTTTACAAATAATCACTTACTATCAGGTCTAGCTGGGGCAGCAGAAGTAGAAGAAGACATTGTTATTAATTGCTATTAAAGTCGTTTGGTATTTAAAATAATCAATTGAAACAAAAAGGTATGAAATTAAGGAGTTTGAGTCGAAGTATTATATATAACGAGGTTTATGAAAAGAAAAAGAAGAAATGAACGCAAAAAAAAGGTCTTGAAGAGCGATTTTATATTGCTGATCAGCAAAAAAGTGAGGGAAATCTCTGGAACCATCAAGAATGTCCTCGTTACTCATATTGTTAGGAAACTAGGTTTGTTTCAATGAATGTAATTGCAAACTGTTTGCTACACTTAGAAACACGAGGAGAAATTGTGTAGACAGAAACTACTAGAAATGGCTCGTACTTTACAACTTCTCTCTCTCTCTCTTTCTCTGGTACGAATTAAAAAAAGTATGTGATAAAGGGCTGAGTCAGCATTTGTCATAACTTTAATCACTACATTAAATGGAGGTGTGGAGTGCACGGCTGTATATGTCTTTTGGTACACACACACAGTAAATTACGCTCACCCAAAAGTCAGACACAAATTGGCTAGTTGAGTAAATAAAAGTTGAAATCGTTTATATTTGGGGTTATGGGTCAATGACACTATATGAATCTCAACACAAACCTTCATAAAGGTGTTTAGACCTCAACCTACATATATTAATACCTACCAACAATCGAGATAAAGCTAATGATTATTTAAACGGTGTCAAAGAATAATTGAATACTCGGTATATACATTAATATATTTGTTAAATCTAATCTGTTTCTTCAGAAAAAGGAAAAAAAAAAAAGTCTAAAAAAATGAAAATAATAAATAAAAACTCATCACACAGTACAAAAACTAAAAAAATCATAAACTTGCTCTTTTCATAATGTCTTGAGCGACCCAGATACAACCACCCAGCATAAACCTCACCAGCGTTTCGCCAGTGAGCGAGCCAACTGCGTATAACCCTTTCCCCAGTCTCAAGTTGCTCATTTGACTGGTTGAAAATTTCTTGTCTACCGTTTGGACTGGAGACTGAGGACAACAGGAACCAAACTCGTGAGGTTCAATGCTGATTGATTCGTCGCTCGAGTTGTTCAAGGTTTCACTATCTTGACGATCAGGACTTGCTACACCACTCGGCGGTTCTTCATCAGTATTTGACGAATCTTCAGCTTGTTGTAGTTGTTGCAAACCATGCTCCTCCTGCTCCTGTTGTTGTTTTTCGGCAAATACTGTTGCCAAAAAAGTTTTTGAAACTGAGCCCAAATCAGCATTGACTGATCGTAAGCCAGCTAGTTTTCTAACGTTGGGCGACAAGTATTCAAGAGATCCTGAACGGCCTGTACATATTTTGATACGAGAAACCAGAGTTTCAATAATAAAGTCTGAAGTAGGTGCTGTTGATGGTGAAGTGTTGATATTGTTCGTGCAATCAGGTGTATTAGCTTCGACTGCCAACACGATCTTTCCACATGGAGAAAAAGACTCAATCTGGGCGTTTGCAATTCCAATATATGAATGATTTCCGAGTGTCATTTTTAACGCTTCCAGGTCTTGTGAAGAAACATGTAGATACTGTGAGTTATCATGCTTTTCTTTGGCCAGTATTTGACTCAACACCTTGTTTTGCCGTTTTACGCTCTTTTTCATCATCCGGTATATCATATTATACTCGGGAAAACTTTCTTTTGACATCCTTTTCAGCGGACATGGGTCGTCATCGCACCATCGAAACACATGTATCACATTGACTTGTTGTGATGCTTTGTTGATTGCTTCTGCTGCACTGACACCTGACCCAATCACCAAAACAGTAGAGGGAGATGTAGAAGGTGGACATTGTGGAACCAAAACAGATGGTTCACGCGATTGGATATCAGCTCGAAGATCTTCTCGAGAAATGCCATTCATCGACAAAATCTTTGTAGACGATGCTGTAGAGTTGAACGCGGAAACGTAATCGGGACTCGTTGAGATGGAGTTGAGAGTAGAAGTGCTCGAATTTGCTGTTGTTGACTTGTTTAGTCCGTAATAACAGCTGCTTGCACAAATGTTTGGATCCTTTTCTGACAAACCCAGTTTGCCTTTAAATATACCACTCGATTGTCTAGATATCGGCTTCGAGTTCATATCACAAAGACTGATAGAAGAGTTTTTGGCTGATAGTGAGCAACCAATAGGAGATCCGAGGTTACTTGAATCTATGTTTTCATTTTCAAAGTTTTGCCTGCGAATATTATCAAACGTCTTTTGCAACTGTTTCAGCGGTTTCTCAAAAACTCCAGATGCCAAAACCACAAAAGAAGATTCAATTGTATGATGCTCAAAAGGTGAATGAAGGTATATATATTTGATAGAAAACCTTGGGTTTGTCTGATTGGATAATTGATCGTGGAGAACTGGTTGTTGTTGCGCAACAGAGTCTATACTTGTGACAATTGTTCCAGAACAAAAGGAATCGGATAAATTGAGCTTCTTGGGGTATTCAGTATAGTACTCGGCAATCCTTTCTCGTTTTGGACGAGAATAATCTTCGAGATGTGAATTTCTATGGAAATTTGAGTAATACTCAGTAAATGAGTAGCCAGGCAGCGACAGCATTTCGGCGTAGGATAGTGATTGGTCGTTTTGATTATTTTGACTGGTTTGGGTATTTCGGATATTTTTTTTTTTCAGGGTATTTGAGGGATTTGAGCTGGTTGAGGGTTTAACTGAATTTGAGGAAGCCTTCGCCAAATCATGAGACTCCGAGGGTTTAGATTTGCTTGCTTCAATTCCGCAACAGTTTGTATAATCGGTATTTCCAGGAAGCGACATTGATTTAGAGGACCACTGTCCACCAGGTGATGGACTCGAACCAAAGACCACATGCTTGATTTTTTGTGAGTTTTGTAAAGAGTTGTGATCCCAATATATACGTGATTCCTTTGTTGAAAGCGATGCGAAGTTTGACTCGTCTGAAGCAATAAGGGTGTCGATAAGTAAAGCCACTGGGTTGGTATTTACAGAATAGAAAGATGAGTAGCGCATTCGAATATAATCAAGCAAATTCTCGTTGTTTACAGCGTTGAGTAATGAACATTGGTGCGTGGTGTGATTGTTTTGGATGCCAGAGCTGTTGTGAATATTGGGATGGGTATTATTCTGACTATTTTCAACACTAGTCTTTAGGTTTGGATCAAAAACGTACGGCAACAGAAGATTGTGGAGATCCCTATCCGGATGAGGACCATTGGTGATAGGGTCATAGTATGGAACATTTCCATGAAGCATGAATGAAAGAAATAATGCTGAAGGACCATTTCCCACAATCACGAGCGGAATATAGTTTGAACTAGGTGGATCGTACGCCATTGTTGAGGGTATCATACAAAGGTAAGAAGCAAGAGAAAAAAAAGCTCACAAAGTAGCAATGCGAAATAAGACAAGCTGAAACCAAGAAGTTTAAAAAAAGTCGAGAAATATGACTTGAATTAAAGCATCTATATACATAAAGATGAAGATGGAATATAAAATGTAAAAATATCAGTCTAGTTAAACGAATTCAAGGAAGGAAAAAAATGTCGATCAGCTCTCTCCAGCTGACAAATACTTTGTGAATATTTTTTTTTTTTTTTTTGCGAGCAACATTTTGGTAAAAGAATCGGAAATACAAAACACGGCCCTGGGCCGTGTTGTATCATGATATATTAACTTTTTTTTTTTTTTTTTTAAGCTTGGTTGTTGTAAGCCGTTTCTTGTTTTAACCATCGTTTTATGACACTATCGTGTTGAACAATTTTCTGATCTTGTCAAGGACATACACGTGCAAAAAAAAAAATGCCTAGATCTTTAAAAAGCCACTCCTAAGGATACAGTAGGCGTGTGTTTGAAAGCATATATTGGACTTGAATCCGTTTGTGCAGCTAAGCTGGCTGCAGCCTTAATCCTGGACTTGTGTGCACCATCCTCGAAACTCGGAAAAAAATAACAAGGAATAATACATTTATAACATAAATACCAGTATTGACGAATGCAATTATTAATAACTGCGGGAAACCTGATGAAAGGTAGGGCGTGTTTGCTGTTGGACGACTTATTTATATGAATTGCTTGTAGCAGGCCAGGAAGTTGATTGTTTGATCAAACATTCTAGGTAAACTAGTATCTTGTTTAGAGTCAAATTAGCAAGTTAATTGTAGTCTGATCAGGGTGTAAACTGGGTATTGAGTGAGTTGAATGGAAATCAGTTAAATCATCCCGAACCTCCGTTCCAGTAAAAGAAACTCTAGCCCATATACTCATAGGGAATTTATAAGCTGTTCATGCTCATGCGATGAAGCTAGTGCTGAAGGGTCGTAGTGTTATAGCATCATGGACTAATTCAGCAAATAGGCCTTTATGTAGTATTTCGTACATGCTATGATCAATTATTTCATGTGAATGACGTGGGTTATGGATTAAGATAATGCGGCCTAATATCGCGTCGTTATCATTTGAACATTTAAAAAGCTTAGTGTAAAACATCAAAATACTCATATTATTGAATACTAATCTTATAATATTGTTCTAAGACTAATTTCATAATATTATTCAAATACTAATCTTACAATATTATTCTAATACTAATCATAATATCATTGGCAAAGTTTCAAAGCCCTGTCTAACGAATCCAGCCATAATAATCAAGTTAACGTCGATTAGCAGCTTGTATGTGCGAAAAATCACATAGATAGACTTCTAGCGGTACTCAATATATTGTAATAGCTGCAAAAAAAATTGATGCTACATACTATTATCTATGACCCATCCTTTAATTACATCCGAGGATTTCCAAAATTTAAAAATTACAACCGTTTTGCTGTGAGCTACAAGGATTTTACAAGCCTAAGCCCTCTTCACATTTAAACTTCTCGCTAATCTCGAAATATATAAATTGGACACAATTCTCAGCATACTCCATAATATTTGTACAAGTTTTCAAACAAAAATTTTTCAAACTCTTATACATACAACTATGACTGCTATTACCCGTCCACTCAATAAACTTGAACAGTATACCAGTTATCGTCACAATTTTAAACAATACTTCGCAGTCGCTTTTGCAGGTGTATACTTACCAACAGGGCTTGACCCTTCCAGTTCCGAAAATGTACCATTTGATAAGGCAAGATTATACGCTCCAGTAGCCAAGCTCGTTTCGGAACATCCTTCTTTGGCACTTATCATCAAAAACGAGTCTCGTCTTGATGTGCCTCACGAGTTTGAGCTTTTGTTGGAGTTGGATGTTAGCCGTAATATCATATATAGTCCTGTGGTGACTGAGAAAGAACCTAGTATTGAAGACCTTAAAAAGTCTGCAATTGAGTTGGATAGTATTGATTCTAATCCTGTCATTTTGAAAACTATCTCTGACAGACTCTCCATCCAGTTTGACTTGATAGACGAGATTCCTCCTTGGAGATTGATAGTTTCCCCAGCCAAATTGACATCCAAAGATGGTACCATAACTTACGGATCACACATAATTTTTGCGTTCCACCATTCTCTTGCAGATGGCACTTCTGGTAAACTCTTTTTGAACGCACTTCTTGAAGTTCTAAACAACCAGTACCAGGACAAAACTGTTTCTGAGTCTTCAATTGCCAAACTTCCATCAACAACTTTGATCCCTCCACCTTTGGAGGAGACTATGCCTTTGCCTACATCCTTTAGGAGAATCACAACTGCCCTTCTTCAAGACATGGGCTGGCTTCCAGCGTTTAAACATTGGTCTGGCGCTCCTGTTTTGGATACCATTTCCAAAAACGCTGTAGGTATTGATCAATACCGCATCCAAGTAAAAATCTTACGTGTATCTGCACAAAATGCTGCAACATTATTGTCAAAAGCCCGCGAGCACAAAGTTTCGATAACCTCGCTGATTTCGAGTATTGGAGTAGTTGCACTCCATCTGACTCTTAAACGGTGGTACGGTAATTCTTCAGGGTTGCCAAAAAAGGAGCAGTACCCCGGAAATTTTGAAGGTTTACAGTGCTCCATTCCCAAAAACTTGAGACCAATTATGAAAAAACACAAGGCTGATACCAAATTTACATTTCTTCCATTTCTTGAGGACGCAATGGGTGTTTACGTTTGCAGCATTGATCACAATCTCAGTATAAGTTTTATTGAACCGATTTTGCTTGCAAACAAGGACAACACTGAAGAAGCAGAAAAATCTGCGGTTTGGGAAACTGCGAAACAAATCAAGCAAACAATTAATGACCACGCTAAAACTGATAACAAAAACTTGGATACTGGGTTGCTCAAGTACATATCCTCTTTTCCTAAATTCTTCAAAAAGAAAGTTGGCGGAAAACGTAAAGGAAGTATTGAAGTTTCTTCAATCATGGCTGGTCCCGACAAAAGCGTTTCAACAGTACCCAAAGACGGATCATCAACATCGGCCATTGCTGCTACTGCTGGAACACCTGAGCGACCATACGCTCTTAAAAACTTGCTTTTTGCTCAAACAGCGTCTGGAGCAACTGCGCCCATCAACGTTAGTCTCATTTCTTTCAAGAGCGGAGACATGTGTATCAGTTTTTCATGGGTGACTGCTTCTGTTGAAGCAAAATTCGTAGACTATTTTGAAGCAAAATTTCAAGAACTTTTGAACAATGCTTTGAAATAAGCGGTTTTCAAGTATTCTATTCCGTTATTCAAATCAATTCTATTCTGTTATGTAAAAATGTTTACAATTGAAAGTTAACTATACTACATTGCATATCTCTGTACCTACAAGGTAATTTTACAGATAAATCAAACTCATACTTAACTTTTTTATTTAAAATTATTATTTTTACAAAAATTGTCTTTAATTTTCTATACAAAACAAAAGTTTCTATCTATAAGTTTACAAGTACTCCAAAGCCTTATCCACATAAATCATGCTCTTCCACACATCATGCTCTCCCATTTTTCCAAGACGTCGAGTAAACTGTTCACGTCGTTCGACCGGCAATTCCTGGAATGTTCTTACCAAATCAAAGTCAATCACTGCTTTTCCTTGGCTTGCTGTTGTGAGAGGAGCTACACCGGTAGCGCGGTGCATTCGAGGGTTCAAACCAAAATAGTGTTCCTCCTTGTCTGATATCTGTTGCTGGACAACGTAAAGTGGACGATAGGTGGACTCAGAAACGGGAACAATAGCGCAAAGCGATCCATCACGAGCACCACAAAATGAAACGTAAACTCCTTGTTTGGGAGGCTCTGTTGGCTTGTTATCTTCGTTGGAGTGGTCAACTGGATCCTCATACTGCATCATAATCATGGCGTCGATATCCTTTCCTGTGAAAAACTCAGCTCTTCGAATCAATTTTTGACTGGAAAAAGGCATTGGATCTTCAGGATCATACTGCAAAACATGAATGCGCTGCTGGGTATCTGCCATAATAATAAACAGCTTCTTTTGTACGACTGCAAATTCACAACTTGTTACTTGAACGTCACGATAATCCTTGCCAAAAAGCGTCATTCGGTACGGTTCCTGGCCAAATCCAACTAACCACACACTTCTCATGGCATCTGCAAGCAAAACCATATACTTCAAGCTTTTTGTAGAAAGCACATACATGTTCATGTCCATAAAAGCAACGGGAACAATCGAAAGATCCTCCTGCATGTTTCGGACCACCACCTTCTGAGCTTGTGCAATAAGCAAATGCCCATTGACTTCGCAGACACTAGTGACAGCACCTTTTCCAGACTCAGATGTGACTTGCTTAAGCTTGCGGTTGGTTTCTGGACGTCCTGGTTCTGGGACAACATCAATTGCTTCATAAATGTAAAAGCCGCCCATAGCCGCAAGATCTTCGCCTCGCATGACACTGGTTCCGACTACCAAAAACTCTTTACGCTGCTTCGTTTTTTCAGAAATTTCCAATTCGACAGATTTCAGTGTCATCACGCCTTCGTTCACGCCATACTCAACTTGGTCAATAACTGTCCATGTAGACAACGAGACGAGTTTCAGTTTGCTGCGATAACTGTCTGGGCGTGGCATTTCCAGATTCAGATCTGGAATTGGGTTGCCTTCTGGATCATTGGCTTGATATCCTTCAGAATCAGGATATGCAGTAGCAACAGCCAAAACATCTCCACTAGAATGATAACACATCGACACAACAGTTTCAACTGGATTATTCTTGCTCACCAATACGTCTTGATTCTTTTCGCCGTCATCAATGTACAATTTTTGTGTAGGCCATGCAGTGCCCATATCAACATTTTCAGGTAACGTACTAATTCGGAGCATGTATTTGGCGTCAATATACGCAAAACCTTTGTTGACCGACCGGGTATTAAAAGAAGTGAATCCCAAAACTGGGAATGTAGAGGCCAGCGAGTGGAATTGGATGGGGGAGTTTGCTTGCTTTAGAATCATAATGGGTTTCCTTCCTAGCACAAACAGTCCAGAAAACCCGCCAATGTTTTCAAAAGGAATAAGTTTGGTTGGCGCATCTTCAGCATCAGTATTTGCTTCGCTAGAGTCTCCACTCTTGTTGAGATTTGTCATTGTCAACACATTGCGAACTTTCACAAGCATCACTTTGCGAGTTTTTGGATTGACTAAAAGATGATAAACATGGATTTCATTGCTTGCAGTTAACAAAGCGACATACTCATTTCCCTTTTCCACGTTGTTTTCTAAAACAAAATGAGAAATTTGTACGATTGGTATTTGAACGTTTTGCTGATGAGCTGGCAGTGGCTCGTCTTCAACAAATTTTGACCCGGATAAAGTCAAGACATTTGGAAGGTGCAACAAGCTTGACAAATCATAGCTAACATTAGGCTTTTCAGTAAAAAACATGTGGAGTTCTGATTTGGATAATGAATATGCAATTGATCCGGTTTTTGATTGGGTATCAGCTGATTGAAATTCTGGCTCTTTGCCACGCTTTCTTTTTAAAGAACTGGCAGGTTGTGTGTTTAACAAAAAGTTGGAACAAATGGAAGAAACGCCGCCAAACAAGGAAGTTGCTTTTGGTAGGTTTGATGGAGCTAAGCTCTCGGAAATTGTCCATCCACCAGATCCTTCTTTTGTTTCTTTAATATGTAACACAAGCGTTGTTTTTGTAGATTTTTTAGGTGCTTTTTGTTCAGAATCTGAGGTTGCCTTCTTGATGTCTGTTGATTCGTCTTCCTTCTTTACTGCTGCGTCTGATGAGTCGTTTTCATAATTCAGCATGACGTAGTCGTTGGCAAATGACACAGACTTTGGTTCTTGTTCCAATGCTTTTTTAGTAAGGAATGTCATATCTGAATCATATACAACAACAGCATTTGAAAAAACTTGAATAACTAGCTGACCATCCAATGCAGTAGTTGCGGCAAGCGTTGGAGCGCTTGAATTGAAATTGGGAATAGAATTAGTCACATCTTCAAACTCGTCCCCGATTTTGAAAATAAATGTTCCTTTTGAGTTACTGCCAATTAAGTACGTATCAATAGCCTCTCCCAAAAACCCTTCTTCGGCATTTTCAGAATCTTGGATGCCGTTTGTATCAGAAATTCGCGGCAAAACAGAAGGACTGAGTGCCCAAATCCTCGAAAAGTTGTTTTTGAGTTTAAGTTTACTGACAACACTGGGACGTAATTTTCGATTGAAAACTGTGAGATGGCCATCAATTCCGGAACCAGTAGCAGCCACTACGTCATAGTAATCACCATCATCGATATCTGAAGATTTAGACCGGCAAACAACCATATCATTAATAGGACCATAGTTTGGAAGCTTGTCACTCAATCTGATATCAATAGGCCTAGAGTCAACAGTGTTGGAGTTGACTACAACAGTTTTAGTTTCAGTCTTAAGGTCTCCATAAATATCGTCAAGTTCATCATACAGTCCTTCGTCATCTTCATCTGCCTGTTTTGGTGATGGTTTTTCAACTTCCACCTCAGCTTCGACAACAGGGTCTTTTTCGTTAGCTGATGTACCATCTTCTTCACCTTCTCGTTTCCATTGAATAAGTTTAGCGTCTGAAGTTGCACTGCCTACAAACATATAACGGGATTTCAACATGGTAATAGCCGTTGGAACGGGTAATTGAAGCTTTCTAACAGTCGGGATTTCCGTTACCGTAAGCTCTTGAACTTTTCGACTTTCAATGAAAAACTTTACAGACAGGTACTGGCCTTTTTGCAACACAACAAACACCTCATCAGGCGATTCTGCAAGTTGAGAAACAACGCATCCGTCTAATACCAAATTCAAATCCTTTTGATCTTTAAGTTCCAGGTTCGATGAAATCGTGTGTAGTGGGTTGACCATGACTCCGTTGACACGGCCTTGCGAGTCAATGTGTACAAACTCGTTTGATCCAATCAACAAACTGCCACCTAGCGGATTGGCCAATGGCACAATCTTGGAAACAGTGTATGGTAAATTCTTTGCTGAGACAACAGATGTGAATGTTCGTTGTGTGAAATCAATACTTAAAACCATGTAGCAAACTGTGTCTCGTTCTAGCTGCACACGAGAAGCCCAAGTTCGTGTTGGTTGATACAATACCGCAATTGTAGGTTCTCTATATGACTTGAGATAAGAAAAGTCAAGGACATTTTCAATGGCTTCGTTAAGCAGGGTGCTGTTCAGAATGAAACTCGATTTGTAAATAGATGAAAGCTGTTTTTCTGTTGGGCCATTGCTGGAGGTTCCGTTGGCAGCGTTGTTGGCAGTGTTGATGAGGGTTTCGTCTAAAAGCTCGTCTTGAACAAATGGTAAGAATGCCATGGTGTTTGGCTGGAAAAGTAAAGTTGCTGCTTTTGAATTGGGATCAACGTCAAGTTTAGGTTGGAATAAGGGATCAACAACCAAGTTCTCGTATAAAGACTTTTCGTAGTAATGCAAAGAATGGGTTATAATAGACTGGCAAGTGGCATCCCAAGAAACCAAAGACATTTTGGCGTATCTAAAAGCCACTAGTAGGGAATCACATCCACTGGGGGTAATTGAAGTTTGTATTTTATGAATTCCAATGATCTGGCCCTGTAAAGGCCATTCATGAACAAGCACTAGTTTGCTTGAAAACTGCTTTTTGTTTTCATCCTTAGAATCCACAGTTCCTGGAACAACACCAGAGTCTTCCTCAATAAGCGCAGTTTCAGAGCCAATAAAGGTATCCTGGTTTAACAAAAACGCGTCTTCAGCTGATGCCGCAGCTTCAAGTTGCCTTTCTTTTTTAGACTCAACGTCGTCAACGTTTTCTGTGGTAGATGGGCTGGGTAACAGATCGGTGGCAGCAGTGACTTGATCATTTGCATTTTCCAAGTCTTCACTTCCAGACAAGTCAAATTCATTTTTAGAGTCAACAGAATCAATTCTCACAAAAACAGTTTTGTAAAGTTGTAGCAAGCTGGATCCTCGAACAACGAGCAAGTTTTCTTCGCCAGTGAAATGACATGCTAATGCGTGTGTCACTGTGGATGGAGATGTTAATGTCTTGTGAACTTGCATTATGGAAAAAAATGTTAATGCTTGTTAGAGAGGCAACAAAGGCGCACCAAAGAAATTGATGAGTCTACTTGATTTTGGTGGTCTGACTCTCAAATATAAAACAAAACGAAACCTTTTGTTGGGTATTGTTGTTGGAATATTTTTAACAATCGATCGAAAATGAGATGTGTGTGATACTTGAGTGAGGTGAAAAAGCTCTAAAGTGCGTGCAGCAAAATATCATGCTTATGTAATAGAGCGTGACTTGACAATTTAGGATGGGTACCAAATCAGTGTTAGGTATGTGATTAGCCGTACATAGATGTATATAAACATCTACTGACCTGGCTAAAACGTTTCAGTTTTGAAGAGTTTAGGTGTACGAGTTTCAATAGTGTCATGATACATAGCTATGTAGAATGTGTTTTGGTCTAGTTTGGACTTTTTTTTTTTTTTTGCTTTTAGTCTAGTTGTTTATTTAACCCGATTTTCTATTCACACAGTGCTTTGAAAAGTCACTATTTACATTTACAATAAGGGTGACCAGCTTGGAATCATCCCAATCATATCAAATTAAAAAAATCAATTATATAAACCTACATATGTACCATCATCAGTAACCTGTCCAGCCATACGTAGCTGCCAATCTCTTTTGCAAATGCTCCAGAGCCGTGATGTACTTTCCATCTTTTTGAGCACTATACTGGGGACCTCGGTTAGTCACTTCACTAACCTGCTTACTCGGAACCGGCTCCAAAGGAACAGAGTTTTGAGGATGAAGGAAAAACACGGTTGAGTATCTATCTTTTCCAGATGCTTGAAATTCTTTGGGAAATCTAACTCTGTGCATTGTTGACTTTAAGATTCCCGCGGTCCAAAAAGAAAGCAAATCAGCAATATTGACCACAAGAGGTGGTGCAGCATTAGGATCTTTTGAAGAAGAAGGAATGAACGAAACAGGAGTCCAAGACTTTGTCAATGGTGAATAGATTTCCAACCCATCTTCACCTTGCTTTTGGAAAAGTAAAGTTACTGTACCATAGTCTGTATGTGCACCGGCTCGAATTACTGTTTCAGGGTCCTGCGATTTCTGGCCGGGGTAGTACAAAAAGCGGAGGACTGATCCACTAGGCTTGTTTGGCAAGTGTCGAGACACAAACCAGTCATCGCCATTTTCCGACTCGGTGGATTCGACATGGAGACCTCGAGCCAAAAGTTTAAGAACACGCTCACCAACCTCATGACACTTGAGCCAAAGAGCTTTGACTTCTTCCTCGTTATCAGACAAAACTGGGGGTAATGGAAGAGTAAGACCTCCAGAAGGGTCTTGGGTAATGTTGAAAGCTCTGATTTATTGTTAATGGAAGTACTAGGCTGTCAAACCAAACTAGTATACTCACTCTTTGGGATCTCCCTTTTTCTGAGTTTCAGGATCAAGTATTTCAACATTCATGGCACTGAAGCCATGGTTTGACTCATCGATAAGAACCTTTTTTTTCTTCTCAGTGGGTTGATCAAAAAATTCTTTGGACTTTCAGGAAAGACTTAATGTTAGTAAATAGAAAACCAATGGGATCTAATCTATGAAAAGTGGTGAGAAAAAAAAAGGAACTAACCAATTCAAAGATTCTATCAACATCCTTTTGAGTAAATCCTGAACCTTCAATCATGACAAACCCCAATGTGGAGGCAGCCTTGACAAGTTGTTCAGCAGTGTTCAAATCATCTTTAGAGATATCAACTACTTGAAGCACAGGCCCTGTTTCAGTCATTTTGTATTGTTGTATTTAGGAATTATACCTGCCAATCAAAATATTTAATATTTGGTAAAAAAAAAAAAAAAAAAAACGAACAAACAATTGAGCAGGAAATGGTAGATAGGTTGAGTCTTATACTGAAAGAAAAACAGGTTGAAAATCAAAAAACGAAAAACATAAAAAAAAAAAAATTAGGGCCGAGATTGCGTGTGTAAACAATTTTTGTGTACCGTTGATAGGCCGAGGGGAGATGATAAAAAACAGACAATTTTTGGTCAATGCATATTCTTGAAGATGTAGATAACGCTTAGGACGAACCTCAATTTACTCAAGTATATATACAAACAGAGCACTAGTAAGAGAATGTTTGAATGAGTTTAAAAAATATAAAATACATTCAACACACATAGACAGTTTGGTGCCCAGCAGGGCTTTATCATCATCAATCTGCTTTGGAGAACTACGATTAAATGGTACTGCTGTTGTATTTTCTGGAAAAGGCAGTTATTAACCGTGATGTCATTACAATTTCTGTAACACTAGTTTAAACTATAAATCGACTGACTTGGTTTGCTTGTGCTCCACTTGGGGTTTTTCTGCTTTTCCCCGAAAGTACACCAAAAAACAAATCTTGGTTTTACAAAAAAGAATTATTCAATATGCAAGCTATAAACGAACAAGAAGAAATAAAACGGAAAACTGAAGAATGGACCATGGAGTTGGTTGGAAAAGTCATCGTCAGTGAAAAGATCGCTGAACAAGTAGTAAGTCAACATTTTCTTGATGAAAGCTCTACGAAACTCGTGCCAACAACAACCAAACTGCAACTGTTGGTATAACAAAATTTGAAGTTACAAATCTAACAATTCTTTTTGCTTTATATATCTAGGGTGCAAACGAAGTTTTGGAATCTTCATTACCAAAGCCATATCGAATCCTGCCACCAGGTTCGATGGCTACAATGGACTGGCGCCCTGACCGTATGAACGTCCACACTGAGCCTGAGAAGGATGGCAAGTATGTAGTTACTCGTGTGACTTTTGGGTAATCAATCAGACAAATATTCATAATTGCTTGAACCTTGAGAAGCTGAACAAACGGTGCCTATAGCCTTATTATATTTTATATACATACATTTCATTACCATATACTCAATTATTAGTGTGATAAGATCTAAGTCAGTCACAATCATGGATCAACCTTTAACGCCCAATATCAAATTCTGTTTCCCTGCTTGTACTATTTCCTAATAATTTGTCTTCAAGTACCAATTCAACTCCACATGCTTCTAAAGCAATGGCCAATTTCTCAGTGTTTGAACAAGTAAAACTAACGTGCGGCTGCATACATTATTTCCATCAGCCAGGCGAGATCACAAGCACTTGATTTCGATAGGCGTTATTTCACTTGCTATCAATTTTTTTTTTTAAACAAACCTAAGCATATTTGGGCCATAAAAGAAATATGAATTAAATATCATAAGTTCAGTTTGCCACTCCATGCAATAGTATTTATCAATAGTTTTAAAATATCGTCAAATACTCGCAAGAGCAGTATCCGAGGTCATATTGATCTACTAGCAACCATCTATACAAATCTGAAGTGTAATGCTTGTTTTTACAGGTCTAAGACCAAGCTTCAATGTATTTCTATTATTAATCATTAGTTATTGTCATTGATATTATCATTATTGTTGTTTGATCTACATAAATCGTCACATTATTACAAACATTAAAGTTTTGGAACAAAAAAAAAAAAAACGTCTCTCAGTTTTTCAATTTCTTGTTACTTTTTCCTCCCTAGTTTCTCGTGATTTCCCAGTTATGAATTGACCCAGTTGGTTACTTGTCGAGCACCAATTCTAGATGCGAATTTCAGACTTTGAGTGCCCATTGGGAAATAAGAAACACCGTACCAAAGTGCAGCAACCACCTGCATAATACAAGCAAGGATAGTCAAGAGGGTAGATTTCAAGCCAATACTGAAAACAAGCGTAAGAATGATTGATCCAAAGTACGCCACAGTGAAAAGAATTCTTGTCGAGGAAAGCAAATGTTTAAGGTAGTTGAGCGGGCCTTGTAGCACGCCAAATGAAATGATAAACAGCATTGAGCCCAGAGACCATAACACTGCAAACTTGCGTGGTTTGAGCGCCAAAACAGGCATGATGAAAAAACACAGCGCAAAGCAAGCAATAGAGCCTAGTAAACAAATTCCGAAAACTAGCAAACGGTCCCAGTAAGATAACGTGAACCATTCGGGCTCTTCAACGGTATCATCTCGAGCTGATGCAGCAACTCCTGGAGGCACATTATTTGTCAAAGTTGCAGAGCTGAAGAATGCAAACCGGTTATTGTTGGCTGCAGACGATGAAGAACGTGGTTCAGTAGTGGGTAGTGCAATATGGTCGTTTTGCTTAAAAGGGTTTAGACTGGATATTCTGTCCATAAAGTTGGACGAGTTGGATGCGCTGGTTGAAGAAGAGGGGATCTGGATTGATTCACGCCATGACGAGAGTTGTGAGCGAAACGCTTGCTCAAAAGTACCAGACATTTTGGATTATATGTATATTTCGGTAATTTAAAGATGAATAAAACAAAAATTATCAGAGATTTATATAAAAATATTAAAAATAACTCACAGGAATATAACGCCAGGTGGCTTTGATCAGCACTCCATGTGTGTGTGTGTTCTAAAACAACTCACGTGACAGCAATGTGACTTGTTACATTGCGTGTTACACATGCATTATTTGCTAAAGTGCGTGACACGCTCAGGTCCTCCTCCTGTTGCTTTTTCTTCTCCCTCAAATTTCTCAACATTCGCACACGCTTAGAACTTTTCTACCCACATCAGAACGCCAACGCCATCAGCAAATCTTTTTCTCAGTCATCTTTTTTTGTTTACTGTTTGAAGTTATTTCTCGACCACCATTTTTTAATTGTTGACTAGACCGTTTTATTTAATTACACGTTTTGAAATCATTGGTAATATCTTAATCGGACTTATACTAGTGTGTTTTATCAAACCAATCTGAAGCAACTTGTTTATATTGTATCAGACGCAAACATTCACACATCGCCATTCAAAAAAACATTCAGACTAAAGCCGTTCAATCTAAACTGTCGATTCTGAGTTCATTCGAGTTTATTTGAAACAATCTTTGATCATTATTAATTACTTAATAAAGTATATATTGGCGACAACAGTCTTTTATTCTCGCCTTTAATCTCAACAAGCCCAACCACCTTTTTTAAACAACTTTAATCATATCATCAATGTCTTCCAGAAAGAAAGCTATTTTGAAGGTCATCATCCTCGGTGACTCGGGTGTTGGTAAAACCTCGTTAATGTAAGTGGCTGTTTTTTTTTTTTTTTTTTTTTTTTTTTTTTTTTTTTTTTTTTACTTGTTTATCTTGGGCTTTGATTGTTATCTAAGCTCTTGGTGTATGACGTTTGTAAATAAATCAGGTTTTGATGGTTGATATCTATGATGACAAGTATACCTAGCATGAATATTTTCCCTTGAACTTGTGATAATCATTGACACCCTGGTCATTCTCCGATTTCGGGCTGACCAAGCATATAAACCGTAGAGACAAGCTTCACCTCTCATTTAATCATCTTATTGTACTAACTGTTTATCTTTATTTCTTTAGGCAACAATTTGTCAACAACAAATTTACCACACAGTACAAGGCCACCATTGGTGCCGACTTTCTTACCAAAGAACTGACGCTGGATGACAGAAAAGTGTCTTTGCAATTATGGGATACTGCTGGACAAGAAAGATTCCAATCTTTAGGCGTCGCTTTCTACCGTGGAGCTGACTGCTGCGTTTTAGTATACGATGTCAACAACACAAAGAGTTTTGATAACCTCAATGTCTGGAAGGACGAGTTCCTTGTCCAGGCAAACGTCACTGACCCCGAAAACTTTCCCTTTATTGTCTTGGGCAACAAGATTGATGTCGAAGAATCTAAGCGCACTGTTTCTGCTAAAAAGGCACAGGCTTACTGTGCCCAGCGTGGCAACCTTCCGTACTTTGAGACTTCTGCCAAGGAAGCGATAGGCGTTGACAGGGCCTTTGAAGTCATTGCCAGAAACGCTCTTCAAAGAGAAGATTCTCAAGACTTTAACGATGATTATGCAGACGCTATAAATATTCACTTGGATAACGATAGCCAGTCTTGCGCATGTTAAAGCTCGTTTTATTATATTGCCTTGGTGTATATGTATATGTGAAAGTGAATTCACTATATATACGTATATATTGGTCTTTTGTTTTTTTTTTTAAAGATTTTATATTGTTTTTTAATTACTGTTTATCTAATACTATTTTTTGTTTCTGTGATTTGATAATCCTAGACTACATTAATTATTAAAGGTAATGTTTGGCAAATGTATTTGGCTAGTCCCAGTAGTAAATGGGGGCGTACAGAGTTCGATGTCTCGTGCTTTGGGGGGCTGGCATCACAGTACCAATACTATAAATCCATTTTACACTTAACCAATGTTGACTATATTGTAAATTTACCAAGGAATAAAATGATAATGAAATAAGCCAGAGAATATAATATTCACATTCAAAGACTTTTTACAATCCAAAGAAAACAAACAATTGCAGCTTACTTTGTGTCTACATTTCACTGGCGATTGCTCTACATCGAGTCCAATCCATATATGGGTGCAACAAACATCTGATTACGACTATTCACGATTTTATCAAGAAATTCACCAAAATATACTTGAGAAGAAAACAGTTTAAAAAAAAAAATTGTACAACAGTGCACAAACCCAAGTTTATTTGGTTTCGTAAAGTTACTTGAAAAGTTACTGAGAGAAAGGTTTATGAGTGACTCATTGAACAAAAAACAAAAAAAACAATTGTAAATAAAAGTCATTTATATTTACTACAGAGAGATGACAATATAAAGTTTTAAATAAAAATGTCAAACGATCTCAGCTTTCTTTTCTTTCCATTCGTGTTTAAGCAGCCGTATACCGTCTTTACTTTTTCATGTGTTCCGCCGTTTGGGCAGGCAATTATAAAACGAGTCGAGAGGAAATAAACCCAAAAAAATGTATTTGATTGAATCAATTCTTTTGCTGTAAAGTATTTCTCTCTCTATCTCCCTCTATTGATATTGGTGAATATTGGGATTTGTGAGCGTAAACATATATTTCTTTTACATGAGAACCCGTTGGGTTGTTTCCAGTTTTAATGAATAAGAGAGAGTTGACTAGTAGAGCACACACATTTTAACAGAGGTCAAATTGCAATTGTTGATATAATATGTTTCTAGTTTTACCAAACATAATGTACAGAAATATAAAATTTAACCTAGTAACCCTTGCAGTAATGACGAAATCTCAATGTTGAATAACAGTTTATTTGATTCTTAAGTACGGCTAGTTGTAAGAAGTTACGTAAACCAGAGTTAGCTTGTAGTGACTGCTGATAATTCAAAGAGTGTAGGCTTTGCTAGACCTGTTGTGACTTTTCTTTTACTCATATTCAATAGGGTCTGATTTGTAAAAAAAAAAAAAAAAAAGAAAAAAAAAAAGCAATCTAGGATAAACACAAATCAAAACTCAATTATCAAGAAATGATGTTTAGAGTGAAATACGCATACTGAACAAATGCTGATTCTAATTTCGACAAACTCACTGACCCTGCCAACTACGTAAGACTTATTCTATTCACTTGCAATGTATTCTAAATCCCAAATCCCAAACCAAATAGACTTTAAACCAGCACTTGGCCCGGAACAATAAAAAATTACAAAGTCAAAACAGACGTTAAACAGACAAACAGCTTGCAAGAGGGTGCGAGTAAAAGTTGATTCTTTTTACATTTCTTACAACAGCATCATGACACAACAATCAACTATGACAACACGCCGACGACAACGACGAGGGCGACTTGGCGTTGCCAAAAACACACACACGTATAGGAATCAAAGGGTTATTGACCAACAATGTAATGTCTAATACCTGTATAATTACAAATTCCGACAAAATTTATGCTTGAATCTTTTGAAAAAAAGTTTCATATTTATAGAAATGGCAGGATTTACATGGAAATATCCAGCAGAAATCAGAATCTAGAAACGCAAGAACAGCGTTAAATAACTTGAGCATTGCAAACAATTGCATTTTTGTCACTTTCATTTACAATTTACTTACTTTGATTTTACATTTCGCTTCTTCTTTCTTGGACACCATGAACAATGGACCAGGGTTGAGGAACAATGATCATCATTGGTAATATTGGGTTTGTAGAAGTAGTCTTTCGGCTTGATTGTATGTAAGCTACTAATAATCATGTCTGTTTCTTCTTGGGCAGAGTACAACAAGCACCCATAGCGTCGGAACAATTCGAAAAAAAAAAAAAAAAAAAAGGATAATCCATATGTGTGCGTCTCTAAAACAGAACCGAAAAAACACAAAACTACAGCGAAACCCATGCCCCATACATATTGAGGCATACTAGTTTACACACACACACACAGGCACTCATTTACACACTGAGGCTCACATCTCAGGCGCTTAATGTAAATACCTACATGAGAGTATATATATATGTATATATAGATATATACTACCCAGGACTATGGTAGTTATTGCCACTAAAAAGAGGAACAAGATGAACAAACAATGGAAGCCAAAGGACCTAAATAGGGAGAAAAAAATAAAAATAAAAATAAAAATAAAAATAAAAATAAAAAAAAATAAAAATAAAAAACAACTATAAAACTTAAAAATATACGAGTAAAAAACAAAGGTAAAAAAATAAAAAAAAGAATAAAAAACCGTTGATAAATGGCCAATCAATGGGTAAAGAACTCAACTGACTTTACTACACACACACACACACACGTCTGCCAACCCAAGCATAAGAAAGGAAATAATCCAGAACTAATACCACCGTTTGAACTTTTTTGTTATCAGGATATACATATACTACAAGGTGATTAGAATTGCTTGATGGCTGC
The DNA here is from genome assembly GCA_030578715.1 of Magnusiomyces tetraspermus. Taxonomy (NCBI): domain Eukaryota; kingdom Fungi; phylum Ascomycota; class Dipodascomycetes; order Dipodascales; family Dipodascaceae; genus Magnusiomyces; species Magnusiomyces tetraspermus. The sequence continues at coordinate 34,741 of JAKTYL010000029.1, read as the reverse complement.
ACACTTCTATGCTTTTCAAACATTGCGACATTGAAGTCTCTTGATCCAGTTTTATAACGTATGGCTTAAGCCTCGCAGCCTAACTTTGTTGATATAGCCAAAGCTGAATTTGATCTCTCAAAAGCGGGTATGATAAACAATGAGAAAGTGTGATGAAATACAAGTACGAATCAAGAAGAAGCTCAATGGCCTCGGTTTCATGCCTACAATATCATCTACAGCCATATTTTACAGAGATGAACTTATCAGGTACATTTCAACAGGTTCCGTATTTACATACACGCCCACTAAAAGCATACAAAAAATCCCAGACTCATAAACCACGATTGTATCTCAGACCATGGAACAGGTTCCAGGTCTACAACACGTTCAAAGTTTTCACCTTCTTTCTTTCGTAAACCTTGACTCATTTTTATCTATTTTGATTCCGTGTAGTCATGTAAATGTATTGCTCTTGACCTTTGACAAGAACGTTGAACCCAGTATTTTTTTTTTTTTTTTTTTTTACAGTTTTTTTTTTTTTTTACCAAACATACAAAAGGAGTCTTGGCTGTGGATGTGTGCGTGTCTCTAGCGATGCCATGCTTGTTAATGTACCGTATCCAATTGCTGTGGGTAAAGTGTCCAATCGCTTTGTGTAGAGTGTCCAATTGTGATGTCAGGTATGTGATATGCTTGTGAGCAGGTTATTTCCAAAGTATTCAAAAAGCAGTGCTCCTTTTTTTATTTACCTTTTGGTATTATATTGTAAATAAATAAACACGCACAGACTCAGACTCAGAGATAGGTCCAATAATAGTTTTTTTCTTTTTTTTTTTTTTTTTTTTTTTTTTTTCGGACTATTTGCAAACACCGGCTCGGAACCAAAGCCAAAACGGAGACCCACTCCAAATAAGAAACGGAACGAGCTATAAAAGGTTGGTCTAGGGTTTTATAAGCCGATAAAAGACAATTACAAGAAAATACATGTAATAAAAATTAAAGTAAAAGTAAAAGTAAAAAAAAAAAAAACAAGCACACGCAAATAGCCGTCACAGCTCATTCGTTTGGACAAAACTTCAATTGAACAAAATTGTCCAAGAATAGTTCAAAAACCAGCATTGAAAATTAAATTTCCATCCTCAGTAGTCCAAAGAAAAAAAGATACAAGCCACTGCAAAAGTGAACGTGTCTCTCTGTAAAGGCTTGGAAAAAGTGAGCGGGAGCCTTTTTGCAAGGAGCAACGTGTGTATGTGTATGTGTATAGATATATATATATATATATATATATCTAGGGCCATTCTCGGGCTCTCGCTCGTATGCGCCGCGGCCATAGCAGGTTTGAGTAACCCCGTGGAGATGGTGGCGGTGCTCCGAGATATACTCATGGCTGGCATACCTTGCACCAGCGTCCATCGTCTAGCCATCAACTATCCCCCTTCTGTTCACCACCATCTTTTTGCTCAAGCTGTCAAACCATCAAATCGTTTAATCATTGAACCGTTAAGGCATTGCTTTTTTCTCTTTTTTTTTTTTTTTTTTTGGCCACTAATGATAGAGCCAAAAAGATATATTATATTTCTTCAATAGAAAATTATTAACATAATTGAAATCAAAAAATAACAAAGACAAAAAAACAGACAAGAAAGCAAAAATAACAAAATAACGAGAAAAAACAGGAATATAATGATGGTCATTATTTAAATGTTGTTATAGATGGCAGAATAAGTCCCTTCTCGATCCAGCAACAAGACTACCTTCAAGCTCGTGTCCAGCGACAGTAGTTGGCTATCAGAATGCTTGTGGATTTTGAACGCATCCACTGTAGGAATACTCTGCACAAGGCTCTGCGTGTCGACCATGCCATCGTTGCCCAGTGAGTTGTTTCGGAGCTCCTCGATTTGGCTGAAAATCGCTTGCGTAGGAACCAAGTACCGCGAATCAACAAAGACCCACTCCTTCATCGCACACTTTCGTAGTAATGCCAGCTCGCTCGAGAAATCAGTGCGTGAAATGTGCCCAACCTTCGACCAGTCAACGAGTCTCGACTTGATGAGCTCCATCTTCTCAGTAGCTGACGCCTTGTTTCCATCGCCGCTGCCGCCCTCGTTAAGGCTTTCTTTTTGGTAGTCGTTGCCGATAGCTCCTCCGGGGTGCCACCTTGAAAAGTTATAGCTGCGTTCCTTGACGTCTGCAACAAGCATTTCTGCCAAAGTGATGCATGCCGCATCGCCGACAGCAAGGCACGCAGTCGTCGAGGTGGTGGGGGCTGGGAGACCATACACAGCCTTCTCCGACAACTTCTTGGGAATAGCTGCAGACAGCACGCCAGCCGACTTTTGGGCGAGAGGAGAGTCGGGGGTGTTTGTGAGAATGAGCAGCGGGTTTCCCGACGGAAAATGCGGCAGCAAAGCGCTCAGTTCCGGTGTGTTGCCCGACGCAGTAATCATGAGAATCACGTCTGTAGGCTTGATCACGCCCAGATCACCGTGCAGAGCGTCGGACGGATGAAGAGAGGCAGCATGAGCACCCAGCGAGTTCAGGGTGGCTACCAGCTTTTCGGCAATCTTAAAACTCTTGCCCATGCCAGTGATGACGATTTTTCCATGCGAAAGAACTGCGTTGTGCATATACTGAAGACACAAAAAGAATTGGCGCTTGGTGTCCTCGTCGGATTCGTAGAGTTGTGAAATGTATTCCAGGGCTTGGGCTTGGGCGCGTAAAACGGTTTGAGCAGTCGCGAGAATCAACGGTGAGCTTTCCCCTGGAGGGGTTATTGGGGCATCGTATTGCTTGGTGTTATTGTTGCTGGTGCTAACAGACTGGTTTAGACTTGCCATTTTATAGTGATGTGTGTGTGTGCTGTATACGGCAATAGTAATTAATAATGTCCACGAGAATGTCGCTATGTAAAATTACCAAATAAGAAAACAGGAATATGCGAAAGAAAGGATGGGGTTAATAGAAATGAATAAAAAAAAAAAAAAAGGATAAGTAAAGAGCAAGGCCAGTTATATTTATATAAATTTTATTCAAAGCTTGAAAATGTCCAAAAAGAATAAGTAAAAAAAAAAAAAAAAAAAAAAAAAACGTTTAGAATTTCAAAATCAAGAAAAGCGCTACATGCCTTGGAGCCAAAATGCAGCTTACCTAAGCACCTTAAAAACAATTTGCGTAAAGTTTACCGGTAGATTTGCGTAAAACTCGTCGTCATGATTTTCGGGGCTTGCGTAAAAAAAGGGTATAGCAAACACTCAACACACACACACACACACACACAACTTGACAAGCTCAACGTGGGTTGTGTTTACCAGCCAAAAGATGGACTTTGATTGCGAGTAGCACCGACGTAAAAGTTCAGGTAAGAAAGGGTTCCTGCGACAACTAGTCGAAAAATGATTTAAACCCGTCGATCCCAGTCGCAGTCATCTCGGATTCCGTACACCACGTTTAACCAATTGACAAACTCAGATGTACAGAGGAGTCAAGTAAAAAAAAAAAAAAAAACGCACAAAGAGTGTAGTTGTAGTTGTGAACCAACTAGTGCGACATGACTGCTTTTTTTTGTTTGAAATCAAACATCTTGCGCAAAATCTCCATATATTGGTCACAAGTGTTTCTGACTGCAATTGAGCACTTTTTTTTCCCTCCTTGTTTATTGTATGATGTGCGATTATCGTGAACAGTACAACATACTCAACATCAAACATATCGTAGATCAGCAATAGCAACAGCACCAAATACAGATATAAGCACACAAGACAGGCACAAACTAGCAACCTCCCCATGCAACAGCATCAAACACAGATATCACAGAGTGTGTAGTTTTTCCGAGTTTCACGCAATCATCATCCACACAGAGATGTACAGAAATACAAAGACCGACAGATGTTACATAATATTACACAATTCCCATTACTAATACATTTTGGCGTAAAAAAAAAAAACCAGCATAAGCTGCATATCCCGGAGTTACGAAACAAGCAAATCTCACCGTTATCCAGCAAAAAAAAAAAAAAAAAAAAAAAAAAAAAAAAAAGGATGGCTGCAACGCCTATGTTGTATCAGTTCTATAACCTTTGTTCGGTCAGTATCTTCTCAGAATTGTCCAAGATTTCACGTTTTTCCCTTCATGGTGGATCTCTCTTCCTAGCATCAAAAACGTAATGAAAGTTATAAATTGGAAAATAGCAATAACAATATACCAATGGAAACCAACAGAAACAACAATTGTACACGCCCAGAACGAGAGACAAGTAAGCCTCCAACAGGCTTGATGGCTGCTACAAAGTGTGCAACGGAATTGGGTTAAAAGCATGTAAGAACCTAAAAAAATCTGCTGGGCAATTCTGGGTAAAGCAGATTATGGACATTGTGGACATTGTGGACATTGTACACATGTACAAACGCAAATACCGTTGTACACACCTTAATTTGCTAGGTTTTAAACAAAACGGTTGCTGGTTGAGTCAGGTTTGGATTTTTAATCTTTGTTCAGGGAAGGGGTGTTCTGGAATAATGTAAAAAAAAAAAAATCAAAAAGGTATATATATACATATACATATACATATACATATATTCTTTTCGTAAAATTTTTATTCATATGCGTAAAAAGCTAAAAGGCCTTTGCAACAAGAGATATCGGCATTGCGAGAGTACAGCACACTAGAGCACAAAATTGCGTGGAAATTGCAACAATAAAAACAAAAAAACCAAACAACAATCATCAGAAAAAAAATTCAATTAATAAAAATCAAAAAAAAAAAAATTAAAACAAACCAATTAAAAAAAAAAAAAAAAAAAAAAAAAAAAAAAAAAAAAAAAAAAAAAAAAAAAAAAAAAAAAAAAAAAAAAAAAAAAAAAAAAAAAAAAAAAAAAAAAAAAAAAAAAACGGTGAAAACGAAATTAAAAGGCCAACACGACAAAAGAGATGTAAAATAAAACTACTACTAATATTAATACTACGCAATTAAATGCACCGAAAATAAAATAAAATAAAATAAAATAAAAGACTTCGAGTCACGAGGAGTGTTTAAACCTGGTCAACATTGATAACCTGGGCAAACGAAAAACTAGAAACGACTGAGAAAATAAATAAATAAATGTAGCTAAATCATCGTTGAATTAGCAAACAACAAACAACAAAAAACAGTAACTAAAAAGCAGAAATGAGAAATGAGAAATAAACAGTAAATATACATACACATATAAAAATACAAGTCATCACATAATATATACAAAAAAATAGTTCTGAGATAAAATAAAAAGAAAAGCAGGTGAAAGAAATGAAAGCTCGATTCTCATGAAAGAACGATAAAGATCAAAGACTGGTAAACACTGAAAGAGTAACAAGTAGAAATGAAGCAAAACAATAAAAAGAGTGAAAAAAAAAAAAAAAAATTGTAAAAAACAAAACAAAAAAGTAAAATAAATAAATAATAATTATATCATAAATGTGTCACACATCCCTAGTAGTTACTGAAGTAAAAAAGACTCAAACTGACTTCTGTCAATTTCATCAAGCTGCTGCTGCTGTTGATGACTCTGATTCTGATATTGATTCTCCTGTTGTTGTTCACAATGTTGAAGATGGCTTTGGCTCTGACCTCCGTTTTGATAAAGTTTTTCATATCCGTTTTTGGTATCTGGCCTTAAATGACTAGATTTCATGGAGCTTGTACCATTACCATTGCTACCATCATCGGGTTGCTCTAAAGGTTGCTCATTTTGCTCATTTTGGTTTTGATTCCGCTGCAGCTGTTGTAGTTGATGCAGGTCTTGCAATTGCTGGATTTCTTGAGGCTGTAGCTGGTCAGGATAGTTTTGCAAAAGCTGCTGAAACTGCTGCTGTTGCTCTTGCTGCTTTTGGTATTCCTGTAACAAATTCCTCAAATGCTCCTGTTGCTTTTGTTTTTGTTGTAGTTTCTGCTGCTGCTTCAGCTTTTGTTGTTGTTGCTGCTGCTGCAATTGGTCACGGTACGATGCTTGAAATTTTTGATCAAGTTGTGCTCGAATTGCAGGATCCAAATGTTGTCGAAGCTGTTGGTACTGAATCAATGACAGTTCGGTATTTTCATTGTCATTGCCAGCCTCACCGAAGCTCAGATTGCTGATGTCATTATTATTATTATTATTGTTGCTGTTTTTGCTTGTATCAAGCGGGTTATAGTTAGTGTGCATAGAACCGGGCATCAAATTAACATTTGTATGAAGCCCATGGTCCAATGCATACCCTTCCATATTACTGTGCTCAAGCTCATCCTGATTTCCACTCTTAATTCCAGTAGCAGACCCTCTATCAAATCTTCCATTGGAATTATTGTGATCATCTTCACCATTAACAAACCATTCATGCTTGTTGGTATCATAACCATTGACCTCATTTCCATCATCATTAGCATTTCCAAACCCATCCATACCTGCCATAATACTGTCAGTATCTTGAGTACTCAAAAAATTTGGCGCATCGGAAGTAAGGTTGTCTGGAAGACGAATTTTAATCGTACGACTCATATCAACATCCAAGTCGCCAAAAGGATTCGCAGAGTTATTGGAATTGCTGGCGTTAAGTTTTGAATTGTTGTTTGTATTTCGCGAACCACCCAAAAACAGATCCATATCAACATTCCCGCTCAGATGGCCTATGCTGCCTCCACTCAAAACATCAATGGGGTTCACGATATTGTTAACGTTACTGTTGGCTTTGTAGGCGTTAATATTTTTGTTAGAACTAGCCATATTTCTTCCATTTTCAGCCTTGATCAAATCAAACTCTCCATGGCTCTTGTTGCCATGATTGTGATTGTTATTGTTCCAAACAGGAGTGCTATTGCTTCGCAAATATGGTGGTCGCGTAAGCTGACCTTTTTCTGTTCCTTTACTCAAGCCTTCCAAAGTCTTTGCCATGTTTCCACTCAACCACGAGTTCAACTCCGAAGTTTTAACAGTGCCTGGACCTTTGCTTCCCAGCTTGTTCATAGTAATACGTTCTGGAAGATTGGATCCGTGCAATGCCATATTAGACGCGTTTGCCCACAAAGAATCATCAGTAGACAAATGTCCACTCGCATCGGTGTTTTTGTGCCCACCATTGCTAGCAAAACCAGGACTCGATTTCATTGAACTATTCGAGCTTCTACGCAAATCCTGTTGAAGGTGCCCTTGGGATCCAGTAACAGGACTATGACTCGAACTGGGAGAATCAGAATTCGATGAGGAAGAACTTAGGGTATTATTGTTGCCATAAGAAAAGGGTATGCCTGAAATGGCTTGATTGGTCTTATTGTTCAATGAATCATTTGTTGGTTTGCCTGTTGATGAGCTTTTGAGTGCCTTGGCAGATTGAGCTTGTCGGTAAAGATTCTGGAGTTGTCGTGCTCGTGATACAATGCTTGCACCCTTGTTATGGTTGTTATTGTCATTGATTCCAGCAAGATTGGGAGATGGCTGATTACGTTTATCTCGTCGGCTGGGTGATGACTGAGAGAGACTTATAGGTGAAGGTGCGCTAAGCGGCTGATTCGCGTACTGTCGGGCCAACACTTCAGACTTGAACGTAGTTGGTGGAGACCGTTCAAGAACTGGCGCTAGCGAAGGTGACTGAAGTGCGTGAAGTGCAGGACTTTGAAATGGGCCAAGATTTGGAGATTGAGGAAATAGTAATGGAGAAGGCTGGGCATTAAGGCTTGGAGACTGAGGAAATAGTGAAGGGGAATGCTGAGCCAAAAGAGCTGGGGACTGGGGCCAGGCTGGTATTGACCTTTGCGTAGCGCGCTGCTGGTTTTTATGATTTTTGTTAAATTGAGAAGGTTTGTTGATTTGAAAGTTTGACTTTGAAAGTTGGGCTGTAGCAGGATTACCAGAGTGGGACTTTGGATGCATAGGGTATCTGCTTGAATGATTGAGTGTCGACATGTTTTTGTTAGCCGCTTTGGGTCCATTATGTGGTATATTATGGCTAGATTGGGTTTGACTTGAGTCCAAACCGGGAAGGTGTAACTGCATTGGCTCTTGGTTTTTTGAATGTAACTGATCGATTTGGCTTAAATCAAGTTTATCCCAGCTATCCAACATATCAAGCGATCCAATACCATCCATACTGAAATCCATTTTATTTGACAAACCCATCGGATCAAATGTACTGTCTACAACTCCAGAGATATCAAATGCATGTGAATTCACAGCATTTTCCTGTGGCAAGAATGTAGATTCACTGGCTGACAAATCTGGAACAGAAACATTTTTACTGGCGGAATTAGTATTATTTGAAGAATGATCGGTAGGAAAGTAAGCTGGAACAGGATTATGGGTGCTCGGTGATTGATTTGATTGGCTTTTATTCGAATTGCTTTGACTGTGTATTGGCTGATTTTGTTGGGCTTGGGGTTGCGCAGAGTCAAAAAGCGGGGTGGAAAACAAAGACGGTGGGGTTGGATCGTGTTTGGAAAATACACTGTTTTGAGAAAACGGCTTGTCGTCTTTAGCAGAAATGGTATCCTGATCGTGTTTTTGACTATTCTGGTCCATGAAGCTTGTTGGCAGTGCTTTATTGGTATTTACAGCGTTGGAAGCGCTAGAAGCCATATCGTTAAAACCCGAAAACTCACTTTGAGAATTTGTAGCTTGACCTGCTGACTTTGTGGAATTAAAACCTTCTTTTCCAGCATATTCAGATGCTGCTTGATTGGACTCTGAGCCCGATGAATATGAACTCACGTCTTCAGGGGCTGTAATGACCGGGTCGGATGGATCACGTCTAGGGACTTCGCCTCTATGATTAGCTGGATCTTCGCCTGAATAGCCATCAAGGTTCCGTAATAATTGATTGAAATCAATATTGTATTTCAGCTGCTTTTCAGGGTTATGCCGAGCTTCCCAGTACATTCTAGGCGTCACACCAGCGAACCTTCTAAATATCCTGTGGAAATGCCACTGTGTCAATCCAACGCTTTTTGCTAAATCTTTGAGTGGTGGCAGTGCAGTAACGCTCTGATCCAAAATTTGACAACTTTGACGAACCATAGCATGATGTGTTTCGTGTAATGGTAGTCGGGGTTTGCAGCGTTTGCAAGGCCGGAATCCAGCTTCTTCAGCTTCATCAACAGTATCGTAAAACACAACGTTTTTACGTCTAGCAAGTCTGGCAGTGCAGATAGGTCGACAGTAGATATGTGTAGATTTGACACAGTAGAGAAAAGCAGTGGCAATTCGAGGATCTTTGTTGATTAAGGCTTGCCACCTGGATTCAAAAGTTGGAAAGATGGTGTTGATGGATACCTCATTAACAGGGATGTCTGGTGATAAGGCGGGCATGGAATTCTTTCTTCAACTAATGTGTATATATTGTTTCAAAAAAGGGTATGATCACGATGGTTAAGATTTAAAATTATAAATATGTATTAGAGAGATCTAAAGACTCAAGTTTTGGTTGTGAAGGTTTTTTTATTAATATTAAAATAAATTAACAAAATACAAATGCGTAAAAAAAAAAAAAAAGATCGGAATTATAATTATAGATGACCTGGAGAACAGGAACGAGAAAGATGGGCGACAAGCCCTATAAAACAGACTATACGTTTAGAGTCACATGAATATCACGTTAATCAAACGGAAGCGAACGTATGCTTCCGCGACTTTAGATTTTTGAATCACCTGACATACTCGAGCATGAAGCTAGAATATTTAGATACTTCAATTTACACATGAAACTTTATCAAATCTTTTTCAATATCTATCAAATTACATGATTTTTTTTCAAGTCTACAATATTTCACAAATTCGGACAATTTGATCAAGAATATGTATGATACCACCGACTCTCACACGTCCCCAAAGTAAGGACACCCCTCAAGCGGCTAAGCAAGAGAAATAGTTCCCAACCGTAAAACTCTGAACATGTGAATGAGTACTAAGAAAGCATCAACGTTATACCATTATTCTGACCTTAAAGCAAGACGCCTGAGCTCTCAGTTAAAAATAAAAAATACTAGCTAGAGACAGGCAACACGGGAAGATGCTAAGGCCGCCGCACAAAGAAAAAAAAAGAAGAAAAAGTCTAAAAATTGGGGCGAATTGCCTGCTATTTATAATTGAGGAAAAATGAAAAAATCAGAAAATTTTTCACAATTAGGGTTTACCAAGTAGGGTAACATTTGACGCGTGGATAATGATATTATTTCTTACATACATGAACTAATTACCAAATATACGCGTCTCACGCGTGTTGTTTATTTATTTTTAATTATTTTTTGATGAGGTTGTTCCAAACCTTTCAAACCAAAACATTGATATATACTACTACTACTTGGTCAAATACCTCATAACCTATACCTTAACCTTAGATTAATATACCTTCCCAATACCAAGTTGCATATTAGACATTAATATACCTAGCTCGACAACTCATACTCTGATTGCCTAACAGATACCAAAAAAGATGAGAAGGACCAACTCTCAAGGCTCATTTGGTGATAATTCACAGTATAAAGACACGTTCAATGATGTTGATGACAAGGACAATGGACTAAATTCTGTTTCGGTTTCTGCTAGATTCCGTCAGAACTCTACCTCAAACAAACTATACACTTCTAAGCCTCCAAGTCTTAGTCCGCCTTCATTGATCAGGGCTCCAAAAACGACAATATCTTCCACATATAAAGCTTCCATGATGAAGAATAAAAAACCAACGCAAACACTAGACTCATTTTTCAAGCCTAAACCTACGCCAGTACCTAAAACTTCAAGCTCTACATCTTCATCTTCATCTTCATCATCATTGTCGTTTGTGGCGTCAAAGCCTTCAACACAACCCACTGTTTCGCTAAAACGAAAACCTGTTTATGAAGACTTTTCTGCAAACAAGCTTAAAAAGCACACTGTATCCACCTCATCCGAATCCTCAACCCCTGGACTATCTGAGTTTGCCAAAAGCTTTTACAAACAGGGTGATGCTGTGGAAAAGCCATATGCCTCTCCTGCAGTTCGTAGCAATACGCCTCTATCCTCTTTCAGACCTTCACGATTTGAGGCTCCTGGTAGATTATCAATACCCTCACGTTTTGGTATCTCTTCAACTCGTGCAAAGCATTCACCAATATTTAATAATGACCGATCTTCTTCTTCTGCTAATGACAAACCAATCCGGTTAAGCAAAGAACAACAGCATGTGCTGGATTTGGTATTAGAGGGAAAATCACTTTTCTACACTGGTGCGGCTGGTACTGGTAAATCAGTTCTCACACGAGCAATCATTAAAGCACTTCAGGAAAATAATAGGGAAGTTGGAATCACAGCCTCTACTGGTTTGGCTGCTCAGAATATTGGAGGAGAAACTCTTCATCGTTTCTCAGGACTCGGTCTTGCTTTGGCCCCGAAAGAACAACTGCTCAATATGGCACGTAAGCGTGGCCCTCAATCGAATAACTGGAGACAAGTTCATACCCTGATTATTGATGAAGTTTCTATGGTTGATGGCGAACTTTTTGATAAACTCGACTATGTTGCCAAAGGTATTCGCAAAAACACAAAACCTTTCGGAGGTATACAAATTATTGCTACTGGCGACTTTTTCCAGTTGCCTCCAGTTGACAAAAACTCAGTAAAACATTTGGCATTTGAGTCTGAAGCTTGGAAAGCAGCTATTCAAAGCACATTTGTTTTGACCGAAGTTTTCAGACAAAAAGGTGATAACACTTTGATCAACGTCTTGAACGCGATGCGTTTAGGAGAATTGACTGCTTCAATGAACCAAACACTAAAGACACTTAACAGAAAGGTAGAATACCCTGATGGAATAGAGCCTACAGAGTTATACGCTACTCGATATGAGGTTGAGAATGCCAATGCTTCGCGTTTAAGAAAACTGACAGGCGCTCGCCACTTTTATCTAAAACAAGACGACATTCCCGCTGCTCGCACTGATGCTCAAAAGGCAGCACTAGTAAAGAGATTAGAAGATGCTGTTATGTCGCCACAAAGACTTGAGTTAAGGCATGGTGCCCAAGTAATGTTAATTCGTAATATGGATTCCTCCCTTGTCAATGGTTCGCTTGGCAAAGTTCTTGCTTTTCTGACTCTTGAGTCTTTTAACGCTGTTTTCCAAGACTCGGTAATGAAAGGTATTAGTCAAGACAGCGAAGAATTTGAAGAACAGTTACAGCAAATGGAAAAACAGGAAATGAGCGTGTACACAAACAGAGTGAATACACAACTCAAACATTCAAAATGTCTTCGCTTGTCGCCTGTTCCTGAGTTTGAGCATAATTGCCCTTTGGACAACACTTCCGATATGGTTCTTCCCGTTATCAGATTTTCTACAAACGTCGGATCTTTGGTCACTACTGTCAAGCCATTCAATTTCCAAATCTCATCATCAAATCATCCTGACACCATTGAAGCCATGCGATCTCAAATTCCACTTATTCTCTCTTGGAGTATTTCTATCCACAAGGCACAAGGCCAGACACTGGACAGAGTCAAAGTCGACTTGAAAACTATTTTCGAAGTCGGCCACGCTTACGTCGCTATTTCGCGTGCTACGTCTATGGAAAGACTTCAAATTTTAAACTATGATCCTCAAAAAGTTAGGGTCAACCAAAAAGTTATTGCTTTTTATAAACAGCTTGCTTGTAACTTTTCTTCCAATGCAGACTCTTTACAAGAAGCTGAAAAAAAGAAGCGTGAAAACTACATCAATATTGAACCTGACGAGGATGATTTCTTTGATTAGGGTGTATTTTCTGATTCAAAACGGATACTACATAATCTTTATAATAAACATTTGATGTACATATATAGAATAAAAAAAGTAAAGTTCATTTGTATTCATCATTAATGTATAATAAACAACTATAAATATCAAACACAACAGAAAAAATTCTTTATGCATAAAATGACACACTCTTGGACTTTCTGGCTTGAACCTCAGTAATAGCCTCAACAAAATCTTCGTGAGTAATTTTTGATTTTCCAGATCTCAAAGCAATCATACCAGCTTCGACACAAACAGCCTTGAGCTGAGCACCGTTAAATTCATCGGTACTGCGAGCCAATTCCTGCCAATTGATTGAGTCATCAACAGTCATTTGTCGTGAGTGAATTTGTAAAATTCCAGCACGAGCTTCTTCAGTAGGTAATGGGAATTCAATCTTTCTGTCAAGACGACCAGATCTTAAAAGTGCAGGATCCAACACATCAACACGATTAGTAGCAGCGAGGACTTTTACTCGATCATCACTTCCGAAACCATCCAATTGATTTAATAATTCCAACATTGTTCTTTGTACTTCACGATCACCAGATTTGTCTGAATCAAAACGCTTCGTTCCAATAGCGTCCAACTCATCAATGAAAATGATAGCAGGGGCTTTTTCTTTTGCTAAAGCAAACGCATCGCGAACAAGCTTGGCACCATCACCAATAAACATTTGAACTAATTGAGGAGCAGCAAGCTTCAAGAAAGTCGCATTGGTCTGAGCAGCACATGCTCTGGCCAACAGGGTCTTACCAGTACCAGGAGGACCGTACATCAAAGCACCCTTAGGAGCCTTGATACCAAGCTTTTTGAATTTGTCAGCTTGTTTCATTGGTGATACAACTGCTTCATCCAATTCCTCAATCTGTTTGTCAAGACCACCAATATCTGAATATGTTTCTGTAGGTTTTTCATCAACTTCCATAGCCTTTACTCTGCTATCGTATTCAGCTGGAAGTGTGTCAAGAACTAAGTATGAATCTTTGTTGACACCAATCAAGTCACCAGGCTTTAATTTTTCATGGTCAACTAAACCAATTAATGGAAGAAAGACAGTTTGACGAGTTGAGGTTTTAACAACGGCAGACTTGCCAGCACGAGCAGAATCCAAATCGACATTTGCACCTTCTTCGGTTTTCTCAGCATCAACGTCTAACAGCTCCACAACATTTCCAACAAGATACGGTAATTGCCTAGGAAAATAATCAGTATATAATCATTAATACGAGTTTGAATATAAAAATCCGCTCAAAAGCTTGTAAATCATACCTATTGTTCTCAATTTTTTCTCTATTATCCTTGATTCGCTCAGTTAAACTGAGTTTCTCCATACCAAGTCGTCGATGCTCAAGTTTCATGATCTTGACATCGTTGTCAAGAAGATATCGTCTGTTGTCGATTTCTTGTGTAGATGCTTGGAGAATTTCATCATCAATCTCGTCCTTCTCGACTTCTTCGATATCTTTCATATGCGTATCAGTATCCATTATTAAAGTTATTAATAAATTATAAAGTGAGATATATTGTTGAATTAAAAATACAAATTATTAAAGGTAGTAAAAACAAGAAATGTGCGATAATTGAATGAGAAAGAAACAATGTGTGGAAAATATAGTCTAATCTGATCAGTAAACTCTGTACACTAAACACGCTTACACACTAACATTTCTGGGGTGGTGGTGGCAATTTGCCACAAGAGCTATTGTTACATATTGTGCTGCAGAACATAACTAGGCTGTAACTATTCGTAGGGTTAGGAAAGTGGTTTTGCATGGTTCATCTGAAAATCAAATCCTAACGCCGTGCACTATATTTATCGTTGACATTTCTTATGGCTTTCGGTTGTAATGAAATCTAGTACTTCATTTCCTTTCTTGTATGGTTGATGAGTAGTGTTTTTTTTTTACATAATATTTAGGTGGAAAAATCTATCAGTTTATGAACAATGGAGCATCTGACATGTCTACAATGGTATTCTGGATACCCGTTTTCTACTTTTTTGTTCCTAAACTCACACACCCTTTCTTATCTAACAAGTGTGAGCTGTGTATCTACGATTATCATGGCTGGAAAGCTCAATCAAAATATCCACGAGACCCGCGCTTTGGTATAACAAAATCTTCTAGAATGTTCTTGTTTACGGAGTAGTCACTCAAACGTAATCAAAGTTTTCTGTTTTATTTAAAATAAACATATAGTTAAGGACGAAATACTTCGGCTTGAATCTTTGTAGATCAGTACCCTTTTCTATCAGAAAGTTAAGTATAGACGTTAAAAATTCTTGGAAAAAAATTTGTATTACCGTATCAAAAGAATTAAAGCTAATTAGAGACCACATAGCATCTAACTCATGAGAGTCAGCTAAGTAAGGTAATTTAATTAACTTGTTTTCAATATTCATTTAGCGTTGTCGAGAAAACTGATAGTATCATTTCTTTTTTCTAAATAGGATGTACTCGACTCCTCAAATGATTGAACAAATATGTCATGCTGAGCGGGTATCAAAATTTAAGCGCAAAGTACAGGAGTAATTGTTCAACTGATACTGAGAAAACAATTGATTTGAGCAAGAAGCAGATTTGCATTGTTTTATTTGCACATTTCAGCCACTGTTCAAGCCTTGAGAAAAACAATGTCTTTTTTGGGCTACAAAATGGTTTAACACACTAGAAATTCTTGAAGTAACGTGTTTTCATGTTTAGAACCTATTTTTCAATATCTTATATTCTATTTACATGACTACCTCTAATAATACACTATTTGTTTTCAGCGTTTTTTTCCAAACTACTGTGTAGTTTGTTGATCCACGCTCTTATTATCTTCATCCCTCAAAGCATATAAATCAGCTTTGAAAGGATCTTTCACAGGAACAGTTCTCACTTTCCACACATCTTCAGATGAACCAAGTTCCTTCTTTTTCTCAGCAAGACGCTGCATGTAAAATCGAGCAATGCGCTTAGCCTTTTCTTCTTCATCCCAGATACCCTTCATAGTCAAACAAAAGCGTAGTTTAGCAAAACGGCCTTCGCAGTAACTGATTCCGCCGTATCGGTAAATGTGTCGCATCTGGCCACCCAAACTATAGCACGCAACAAGCTGGTCGAATGCTTGTGAACACGACATTTCGGTAGGGAATGAACTCAGGGTGTAGTGCGCTTTTGGAGTAGAGCTCGAAGCTGAAGCTAAGGGGTTGGAAGGAGCTTTAGAAGTACCATCGATCTCAGAGTTGAGTTGACTGAGGAGCTCTGTGAGCGAAGAATCCAGCTCGTTTTCTTCCTTTTTTGATGAGTCTGACATTGTGTGAATATGATATTGAATATGAAAGGTACTGGTAAAGTATAAGAATGTCTGTACACTAAAACAAAAAACCACTGAAAAATGTATATTCACGTGATCATTAAAGCGAAGCATTGGCTGTAGCGTCATGCCCAAGACGTAATTACAAAAAAATAGATAACTTGACATATAATGGTTAAAATATTAATTGGATTATGAAAATATATATTTAAAATGGCAAGTGTTTTGTTTTGAATAGTTAATGAATCCATTGTCTGGGATTCTTAAGGACTTCCACAGTTCTTTCTTCCCAACTGCCCTTTTCTGGCTCATGCATGTATTCCCATGACACATTCTGAGGAAGAGAAACAAGAATAGATTCGATACGTGCGTTAGGAGTAAGCAAACCAAAGTGGGTACCTCTATCATAAATCAAGTTAAACTCAACGTATCTTCCTCTTCTAATGAGCTGCCATCTCTTTTGCTCATCGTCAAACTCAGTTTGATAACGGCGCTCGAGAATTTTGGGGTAAGAGTTTAAATATGCGTTGAAACAAGCTTCAATAAACTTGAGCCAATCTTCTGCTGAGTTGCCAGTTCCAGTCTCGTCCTCAGGTCCCATATCATCAAAGAAGATACCACCAATACCTCGACCTTCTTTACGATGCTTGACATAAAAGTATTCATCACACCATTTCTTGAAGCGGGGGTAGTAGGAAGGACCAAGAAGGTCACAAGCCTTCTTGAGCTCAGAGTGAAACAGTTCTGCGTCTTCTTCATAAAGATAATGAGGTGTCAAATCGGCACCGCCTCCAAACCACCAGGTCAAAATTTCACCAGTTTCTGGATGCTTGATTTCAAAGTATCGGTAATTCAAGTGAACTGTAGGAGCGTGGGGGTTCTTAGGATGCATAATAAGGGACAATCCACATACATCAAATGGAAGAGTAAGTTGTTCTGTACACCCTTCAGCAGCCTTTTTCTTTTGTTCTTCAGCCAGCATGTCAAGTACCTTATGATCAGCTCTCATGCGCTCAACAGCAGCTGGTGGGAGTTTGCTGCTGATAATTGAGACCATGACACCACCCTTTTCAATAACGCTTCCGTTTTGAAGAACAGCACTGATTCCTCCACCTTCAGATCCTTCACGAGTCCATTTGTCTTGAAAAAACTTGGTATCCGATTGATTGCCTTCAATCTTTTGAAGGGTGGTAACAATTTCTTGTTGCTTACGCAAGATAAGCTCTTTCATACGATCACGTATACTGGTAGTCATTGTTTCTGTTTTAATATTAACTGATAGACTTAATGGGCTGATTATAAACTATATTTCTTTTAGAAAGGTGAATGTGGGAAAGGGAAGTTATAAAGACCAAAAAAAAAAAAAATTGGATTGAAGAATATCAAAAAATAGCCTTGAGGCTCAAGAAATTTCAAACCCAAGCATACGGCCAATAGGAACCATACAAAAAAGATTGAATTTGAAATTCCAAAATTAGTCATGTGATCAAGTGCTATGTGTTTGAAATTTGAAAATTCATAATTATTGGCTCATGTTCGGGCTGACATAGACACAAGCTAAGAATTCATATTTTGAAAATCTACAAATTGTTGAAGTTATATAAGATGACATGTAAAAGGATGACTACAACGCCTATGTTATAAAGTTCTATAACCCTTGAATAAATTAATTCATTCATAATTATTGGTTCCAAATCAGAAATTCAGATTGGCATTAACTACACTGAAAAACATCTTATTGAATACACTTAAAGTTTTAAAGTTACAACATAAAAAAAGATAAATTTACAGACATTCTTTCAGGTTAATAGGAAAGCTAAATAAGTCATGATTTCTACTATTGTATGAATTCATAACAATCATGTCCAAATATTACGTTAACTATCTACAATTTCGTTTAAAAGAATAGTAACCAACTTCAACCAAACACTCATGATGGATACACAACGGAATACATATCTTCTGAAAACTCTTCATGAGTACAAGGATCCAAGATTTTACCTTCTGATGCTTCTTTCTGTGAATACTCTTTTATACTTTTCAAACTATAAACGCGGCCGTTTGGCAAAACAACTGGGTCAGAATCCAAATGAGACTTGAGATGTTTTGCATATGGCAAATGTGCAGCGATTTTGCAAAGCTCTTCACAACATACGGGACATTTGTTCAACTCAAACCATTTTTTTCTTCGCTCATTGATCAGCTCTTTCGAGCTTTCATCTGGTGCTTCAGGAGTCGCTTCTTGAGATCCTTGAGATTCATGGCAAATCAAGTTAGCCCATTCATTCTCCTCATCAGAATCTCCACCATTTTCAATATGCAAGTTGCACGACCTTGTTTTCAACGCCGAGATACCAAGCCCCAAGTGTTGCAAGAATGTAGACTCTGGAGGTAACATATGCAATTTTTGAAAGGTTGTCACAAATAGATTTCCCAAAGTTTCCCACCGATTTCGACTATAAAACTCAGTGTTTTGTCCAATCAACCCTTCTGGATCAACAAACAATAACGAAGACGCCCTCTTTAATGTAGTCGCATTTTCGCTAGCTTTTGGATATAGCTCAGTACGGAAACAAGTCAACGCATCTTGTTTTTGGCCTAGTCTTGCCAATTCGATATACTTTTGGAGCAGTAATTCGAATTCTAGAGTTGAGTCCATTTTTGCCAAAAACACCTTGTTTTCTTTACACCAGCTTAAACATGCCGTGTATGAATGGTCTCTACGTAGCCTGCTTTCAAGAAAAACGCATTCTTCCAGTTTCTCACTATCAACCAAATCCTCAATTCCCAAACTCTCATAATGAAGTCTAGCTGTGTTGATCATTCCTTTGCGATAGAAAAAGTCCGAAATTGACATTTCTAATCGATCCATAACCCAGTCCTTGAAAGCATCACTCTCAGCATTGTCCATTTCTGGATGGTCTAGTCGTTTCAAAAACGCTATTCTAGACTTGGACTGGATAATTTGCTGTTCATAGCTCTCTTTCAAGTATTCGATGGTAGCTCGAAGACCCTTCATGCGTTCAATCATTGAATCTATTTGGGTTAAACATTCCCGAGCTTCAACAGGTAACGGCTGATTTTCTCCTGTTCCAGCGTTACTTGAAATTGGTTGTAAAATCCGGGTATTATTTTCATTGCCCTGCGCTTCATTATCAACTGTGGATGGTGCTTCAGGAGTTGTATCTAAAGTGCTACCAACTTCGCGACTAGACCCAATCAGATTGTTTTCATCTTCGGTCAAACTCTTATCAGAATCTTCAAAAAAAAATTGGCTATTTAATTTGGATGTCGAAATCACTAATTTGTCAATTGTCTTGCTGGAAATCTGTATATTTCGTTCAAGGGCTCGGTGGGCAGTCTTGAACGTCTTGCGCATAGACTCGCAAGGTACTCTAAGCAGTGGCTCTTCCTAGATTAAGCAACCAAGATGAAAAAGTTCGAAAGACATTAGTTTGTTAATAAGTTTCTTGATTTTGATAAAAATGTGGCATATAGTTTGATTGTTGGAAATGGGAATTTAGGCACAATACATACAAATTGTAGTCTTTTTTGTTCCGAAGACATTACAGCCCAATTTTCACAAACTGAATTTAATTATGAAAAGAAGCAATTCAAAAATAATAATAATAAATAAATAATTGAATAATGAAGTAAGCGATTAGTTTCAATCATTGTTGTGAGTTCAAAAAGTTTAGGAAAGGTGAAAAACGGTTTTGTTTTGATGTAGAGAAAACTAGCTTTGTTTATAACTGGCAATTCAAAGTGAATGTAATATACTACACTTTCCAACACGATATTCTAAATTTGGAAATTTTCAACTAACTAATAGTATTTTCTTTTCATTTGAAATAAATTTCCAGTAACTATCTAAATTGTAAAAATAACATCACAAGTCCACCATTTTAAGAATTTGATATTCAAAAAGTAATATACTTTTACCCCGTAGATATCTCATAGAATCAGTAACAAAGTGTTTCTATGCAAAAAAAAGAGAGTTTATCATAATGAAGATTTGACAGCGCAACTCTAGCTATAAAACATTTTCGGAGTAAAAGTGATTTGTTTTTTAATATTGGATGAAACAAAAATTAAAGGAAATTCACGATTCAAATATGAATAAATTTGCATAGCTACAGGTAAACAAAAAAGCGTTAAAAGTTCAAACCCTATCTCAAGTTACAAAAATTGAAGAAAAGTAATCGTCACGTTTTATTTTAAACATCTGTTTAAAGAGCACTCAGACTGTAGTTTAAATCGAAGTGTCTTTATCTTGATTCAGTGTCGGGCAAAATCTACTTGGTAGATAACGCTAGACCAACAAGATCTTAGAAATTTGAGGCACGGCCAATATACAATTGTAAATAATCTACACTCTAATAGTAAGCTAAAAATGAAAACTATTCTGACTGGAAGCTTCTGGGGACAATATAAACAATATGATATCCATTTTTTATTTGCTCTAGACTTTTGAAGTCATCAAGTTTTAATTTTGTATTGGTTTAAATTAGAGAATGCTTCAATTTTGTAGCAAGTTCCCAACTGAACAGTCCGCGTTTATAGACGAAACATCAAGCCAAGAAAAGCCTCTGTACTGACAAAAATGAAAACAAAAAAATCAATAAAAGGAAGGCTCTTCCCCGGTACACGTATAAATATGCTTCAAGCAGTCTTGTATTAAGAAGCTCCTAACAGTTTTAAAAAAAAAAAAACATGTACTTTGCAAGCGACTGGTATGTTGTTAACGAGACTACCGATAAGAAAAAAATCCTTCAATGTCGTAGTACAATATTAAGAAAGTTCCAGTTTATACAGTAAGGAAGTTCAAAGAAATGGTATCTACATTGTTTGGTATCATAATTACTGATATGCTTTCCAGATTCAATTATTCAGCTCATAAAGCTATTCACTGATCATATATTTGAATATAATTATTATATTATGTGTATGTTCAAACTGTTTTTGAAGCCCGGATATATGTTGATACTCTCTTCAAATCCTTTTCACTTTTCTAGCACTCTTTCTAATTCCTCATCTGAAAACATTGCTTTGCAGTCTGTGAGCTTCAAAAACAATGAAAAAGCCTCCAGCCTCCAGCCGTTCAAACAGCCGTGCAAACACGTGAACCAGATTAGGTGTTCTATGAGCCGGGTAACAATACAGTATTCCCAGAGTTTTTTTTTCAGCTGCACACGTTGTGTAGCAAACTAATAAAACAACTTCAACATTGGAGCACGTTTTTTAATTGTAAACCAAAATCTTATCTCTATAAATAATAAAGTATACAAAAGGCCGATTCGCCATGTTCAATTGAATAGCCTCTATTGAAAAATGTATTTTGAAATTGAGCTTGTAAAGATCTGTAGATTAGATCTCAATACTTTTTTGTGTATGTCGAAAAACTAATCCTGTACTGCTCGAGATGTTTATCATGTGCAGCATACTTGCAGATAATGAAAGATAAACCCGAGTTGAGTAGATGTTGTAATTTATGTACTCCGATCTGAGTTCTTAATGAAGGCAACAGTTATACCCGGTACTTAACCCGTCGGTTCTTAACGGACACAAGACGTGATGGCGAGTCTGACAGGATTGGCTGGTCATACTCCTCATACAAACACTACATCCCAAAAAACCACAAACCCACCACTTTAAAAATTTTCCTCGTTTTTTATTTTTTTTGTTTTCTTCTTTTTTACTCCTACCTCCTTCTTTTTCTGTATTTCTTTTAATCCTCTTAACCCAAATTCACTTTTTGTATTGCTCAATTCTCGCTCATTCACAATGTCTGAACCAATTAAGAGCAACCGTTTGAACAACCTCGCTGAGGCCCCTACTCCTCAAAACACACCCGCCACTGCTGCATCTTCCTACATTCAACGTGCTGCTGATGCTAAGCCCTCTGTTTCTACTATCGCTGAAGAAGATGGTGCTGGTGCTGCTGGCCTCAACCTTGGCCAGAATCCCGCTTTGATCAACATGATCCAGGGCAAGCTCAGCGGCTTGATTGGCGCCCCCACTGATTACATTAATAGTCTTCCCAAGGCTGTTAAAGACAGAATCAATGCTTTGAGATCTGTTCAGTCTGAACACACTGGTCTTCAATCCAAGTTCCAGGAGGAATTGACTGAACTTGAAAAGAAGTACCACAAGCTTTACACTCCTCTTTACGAGAAGAGAGCTAAGATTGTTTCTGGCACTCTCGAGCCTACTTCTGAGGAAATTCAAGAAGGTAAGAAGATTGCCCAGGCTGCCAAGGAAATGTGGGAGGAAGAACAAGGAGCTTCCAAGTTGGAGGAAATCGAAGAAGAAGAGGAAGACGATGAGGAAGATGACGAGGAAGAGGAAGATAAAGACATTAAGGGTATTCCCAACTTTTGGGCCACTGCTCTTGGAAACGTTCCTGAAATCGCTGATCTTATCACTGAGAAGGATGTTGAGGCCTTGTCTTACCTTTCTGATATCCGCATGAACTACATTAGCGAGCCTGGCTTCGAGCTTGTGTTCGAGTTCAGAGAGAACCCATACTTTAAGAACAAGGCTCTTATCAAGACTTACTACTACGCTGATGAGCCTGGCTACTCTGGCGATATCGTTTACGACCGCGCTACTGGCTCTGAAATTGAGTGGACTTCTGCTGAAAAGAACCTCACTGTCAAGGTTGAGAAGCGTAAACAGCGCAATAAAAACACTAAGGCCACTCGTACAGTTGAAAAGTTGATACCTGTTGAATCATTTTTCCTTTTCTTCAGCCCTATTTCTGATGCTGACGAAGAAGACGAAGAATTGACTGAAGAAATTGAGAACAAGATGGAGCTCGACTTTCACATTGGTGACGTTATCAAGGAGAAGCTGATACCCAATGCTGTTGACTGGTTCACTGGTGAGGCTCTTAGATACGAAGACTATGATGAGGAAGATGAAGAGGACGAGGAGGATTACGAAGACGATGAAGACAGCGACGACGACGATGATGATGATGATGAGCCCACTTCTAACAAGAAGGCTGAAGAATGCAAGCAGTCTTAAACAGACAAAAATTACAATTGCTTATTATTTGCTTCGGTTTTTAAATGTTTTTTTCTCTTTCTCTTTTTTTCTGCTGGTTTAAACACTGGAATGATTTCATATTGCTTATACGTGCTTTGTCACTTGTGATACTCACTGACTACCTGATTTAAAGATCATTTTTTCATCTTTATTTTCCATTTATACATTTATCTCATATTTTTTTTTGCACTATTTGTTTTGTTTTTATTTTTTTGTTTTAATACATGTATATGTCAATAAAAAGTTCAATTTAAAAAAATCTTTGAAACCGTATAATATTTCCATTCAATTGGAGCTTTTACTCTATATCTTGCTTCTTTTATTTCAGTTTATTTTTTTCTGCTATTAGTTGACCCTTGAAAACGCGTGTATTTGAGTCGACCCAACAATACTTATACAGACTGACGGTATATATTTTGTATACATTTAAACTAATCATATACAAACGATACACATGTATGAAATTTTGTTGGTTTTTGTTGTGATGTACTGCTCTCATTTCTTTAACAAAAAAAATACACACAAAAAAGCAATAAAACTGGAATTTGCATAATCGTGACAAAGTCGTGATATTGTATCACGTAAGTTACGACTTATGAATGTGTGTGTGTGTGAACATTTCTAGCATGTGGAAATGAAACTCCAGAGACTGTCATTTTTATAGAGTGTGAGACAGAGAGAGTGTGTGCACATTTTGGCGTGTTTTTTCTAGGCTTATCAGTTGTCGCTTATCAGACCCTTGAGTCTTAAACTGTTTCTTTGATGAGACATTGAAAATCCCGATAAGCATAACCAAACGAAAAAAGCGTTATTTTATAATCTGAAGCGATCTTAGAGAATAGCATGCATTTATGTTATGTTTATTTCGCATGTTTTATTATTACGTTTACAAACCTCAGATACTTTCTATCAATGTAAAATTCACTTTTTCAAATCTATTGAGCAAAACTAAAGCCAACGTTGGCTATTCTTGCTTGGAACCAAATTAATATATTGTCGGTGCAAAGGCTTTTTTTCAATTCTTAAGAATATTCAAACAAACCTCATCTAATCAAGCCTTTAAGCTTTTGGTACCAGAAGAGGGGAGAAAAATCAATTGAGCATGAAATAAAAGTAGTTTATGTCTTTTGAAACGCTCCTAAAGGGGAATTGGGAAAACAAAATAACACTCAGTTGTTCCTATTCAGGCAGCACATTGACCAAAAACAGATGGTATTTATGATATGAAACATCCATTAAAACCATGCTCATAGTTACTGAACTTTCAGTGATAAAATCACCAGCCCATATCAATTCAAATTGTACTAGCTATTTGTTGAATATATCTTTGTTTTTGGTAAAAATATTATAATAAATACCGTTTTAAACTTTCTAAACAACAAAGTGTGAATAGTAATTCAAACATCACAGCAAAGGACTGTTGAATCAAACCAAACCAAATTTCTGAGCGCAGCTGTTTTAAACTTGTGTTTTGTTTTTCTTTCAAAAAAACTAATATATTGTTCATTAATTTAAAACAAGCATATCAATACCTTTTTTCAAAATGGGTGGTTTCGAAATCATGCTCGAGTTAAAAGTCCCTGATAACCAGACCCTTCCATGCTTTGGTTTTGTCGTTTTCAAATGTTTTATAAACTTCTCGGTTCTTCTCAGTTTTTTAGATAACTTTTTTTTTCAAATAAAGCAATAATTTATGACATTTTTATGTATATTCCAATATATCGTTTGATATATATTTTCGACCAAAGCATTTGAATTTTTGTCAACGCCCAGTAGGATCGTTTGATCTTGCGCAATTATCTTAACCTAGTCACTCTTTTGATTTTTTAACAACCAACTTTTATCACACGAAGTTGATATATATGTCTTATATGTCAGCTAATTTACAATTAAACTGATGAACCTTTTTTTGAAATTGATCACTCTCTAAATTTAGTAACTATATTTCAATTACACAAATTCAACTTAATCAAACATGAAGTTTTCTTCTGCTTTTGCTTCCTCAATCTCTTTGAGTCTTATTGCCTCGAAAGTTTCTGGCAATCAACTGGAGGTTGGTTCTGCAGCTTATGATGCTATTTTCCCAAAAGACGTTTCGAGCAACAACCCTTCTCGTTTAAATCGTCCGCTTTTTGATCCTGAGTCTTTTGAAAACTATAATGGCGGACTCGGTGATTCAAGAATCGAGAATCATGCACCTAGTTACAGTAATATGAACAGTTTCGCCGAGGATACTGTAAAAGTTGTAACCAACCCAGAGACTAGAAAATCTGAATATAACTTTCAAACCGACAAAGAAATCAGCTCTAAAAGCAACGAGTTTGTTCGCCCGCCTGTCAAAAGACTTCAACACTCTCATCATGTTCATCATGAAGGTGTTGAGAAACGTAACAACAACTTTGATGATGATTCTTCTCCTGTTTTTGGTTCCACTCTATGCAAGTTTCCTACTGGTGTTGGACTGATCGCTGTTACCCCAGATAAACTTAACGCCGGCTGGGCCATGTCTCCAGATCAGCCATGTCTTCCTGGTAAATACTGTCCTTACGCCTGTCCCCCTGGTCAAGTCATGGCACAGTGGGACCCAAGTGCTACTTCTTATAGTTATCCTATTTCAATGAACGGAGGCCTTTACTGCGACGGTGATGGCAACATTCACAGACCTTTTCCTGACAAACCATATTGTGTACCAGGAACCGGCACTTCTGCTGTCAGAAACTTTGCCGCTAGTGTTGTCTCTTTTTGCCAAACAGTACTTCCTGGGAATGAAGCCATGCTGATTCCAACTGAAATTAAGCCTGGATTTTCAGAAATTCTAGCTGTTCCTGATATGACCTACTGGCTTTCTACTGCCGCTCATTATTACATCAATGCACCTGGAGTACCTGCTTCCGAAGCGTGTGTTTGGGGAACTAATGACAATCCTGTTGGAAATTGGTCTCCATACGTTGCTGGCGCAAACACAGACGCATCTGGAAAAACTTTTGTTAAACTCGGCTGGAATCCCGTTTACCTTGAGCAAACTTGTTCTTTCCGTAACAACCTTCCTAATTTTGGAGTTCGTCTTGTTTGTGAAGGCAACTGTCAGGGTATACCTTGCGCTATTGATCCTAGTGTTCAAGGAGTAAACGAGGTTGACTCTCGTTTTTCATCAGTAGGTGCTGGAAATGGCGCCTTTTGTGTTGCAACTGCTGAACAAGGATCAAAAATTCATATTGAAGTGTTTGAAATTGACAATGATACGGATACACCATCCAAGCCCAATCCGCAACCAATTCAACCTTTACAGCCCTCACAACCAAAAATTGCTGAACCTCAAATTAATGTTAAACCAGTTGTCAGCGCAAAAGGTCCAAATGCACCAAGTTCCATTTCCAGAATTCCTCTGTTGACCATACCCCAGCATTCGAATTCACATACTCCTATCACACCTACTAGATACTTTGCAACCACTTTACCAAGTCCAGCAGGGTCTAAGCCCTCTCAAGCGTCTAAAAAACCACTCACCACCATAGGCGTACCTGGGAAAAACAAGCCAAGTGCTACCGTCAAAAGTCCAAATGAAAAAAAGCCCATAGCGCCTCCAGTCAAAGCAGTCTATGTTGTCAAAAGCGTGTTCTCGACTGTGACTGTTTTCTCTCAACAGGAAGTCACTGAATACAAAACTGTTGATCAGGCCTCAATTTCTACAGAAACTGATAGTCCTACTGACAGCCCTTCTGCTGGTGTATCTGTAAGATCAATCGATGAAGAGGAGTCTGATTCTCAGAATGCACAACCAACTGTTTCACTGGAACCAAGGTCAGAACAATTGAACAATACTAAAGCTTCTTCTGCAACTAGAAAAGGGTTTGGTAAACCAAAAGTTGTTATTTTGTCTGGCTTTGTTTTCTTTTTCTCATTTGTTTTGATTTAAAAAAATCTTTTTTTGCTCTTGTGTCTATTTTGTATAGTATTTCTTTAGTTATTGTTGTTTTAATATTGATTTTTTCTGTTTTATCGCATGATAGGTGAATGCAATTTTAAAGTTGAATTTGTCCAGTCAGTCCTTCTCACCTGGGAATCAAGAGTATTTGGAACGGCTGTATTTTGTAAACAAAGATTACTTGATTTGAACGGTACATGCTTTATAAAGATAAAGCCAATTAGAACCGATAAATGATACGAATCAATCTCTCATCATTGAACATTGGTTTTGTAGTCTTATTGCTGTTTCTCTCCTAAATACGCGTTTCCGCTTTTTTCAAAATCAAAGCTCAAATATCTTGTTTCAAGTCAAACAGCCTTTGATTTCCTATTCTACGCTAGCAATTTCCAGCCACTCTCCAATAACACAAAAAAGCTTGGAGAAATCAATTATTTCCTATTCAAACATATTGATAGTCGGCACCAAACCTCATATAAGGTGGTTAAACATACTTGTATATATCTGTTCTTTTACACTTGGCGTTTCAAATCCTCTTCTTTGTTAGAGTCTTCTTTCTTTTGTACTCTTCAGTTTGAGGATTCAAATCACACAACTCAAAAAAAAAAAAAAAAAAAAAAAAAAAAACAAGACATTCAAGCATTGCCATATTGAATAACAGGAATTGATAAGCATTGAGAATGAAAATAGAAGGGAATAATAACAGAATAAGAAAATTCAAACAGCATCGTGCGATGCTTACACAATGCGATTGTTGGGGTGTTTAGTATTATCTTTGATTCAATTTTTTTTTCATTTTGGAACGCTCTTTGGCAGCCTTCTATTTCCTTGTTCAACACAAGATAAAAACTTCAACAATCATGTAACATCCACAGTTTGACATCAACTGGGTTTCAATATTTCAAGGCTTTCTCTTTTTCGTTTATCTGATCTGATGCAATTAAAAATAATAAAAGTAACAGTGTTAGGCTTAGCAACTGATTTGTTTTAGTTCCATATTTCTCTTCCCCATGTCCAAAAGTAGCATACAGTAATGTCCCTTGACTTCAGCGGACCCCGTATTTAACAAAGTACTGGTATGAAAAAATGAATACAAGATCGCTAGTAAATACGACAATTCAAATAATTTCATTTACCTTAAATTCTGCCCGCACTAGCCTAGCTCGTTTCTTTCTTTATTCTTTTTTCAGTTTTAGTAATACTAGAAGTCTTAGTAGTAGCAGTGATGTTAGTTCCATTGTGTACCCATGAAATTAGCGAGATACTGATTCCAGAAAATAAAGCACATGAAATTCGGGTGCAACAAAATTTAAAATTAAAGGCTGCAAAAGAAAAAAGCCGTCAATTTCATATCAGCTTGGGCCCCATGCTTTTTAACAAATGCATTTCCTTAATTTTGACCAAGCCTTTTTTTTGGTTTTTCGCTTATTCTATTTCTCAAACATGGATTGTTTGTGATTATCTGTTTTCGTATAATATATTATATTAATATTCCTAATTCCACAAGCTTTTAATTTTACGCTATTATATTAAAGGCTTTTATTATTTTGATATATTTAAAAAATCATCAAATTCAAAATAAAAAGATAAACAAGAAGATCTTGAATAAAAGTTGTCATTTTTTCTTTTAGTCAGCTTATAAAAGGTATCGAGATTCATGCAAAAATACTCTACACTCATTTAAACCCATAATTACATCAACCTTGGACTTTCTTCTTTCATGAGTCTATAAGAGGCTCGTAGTAAAATAAATACATTTTGAATGGTACTCGAATGCAAATCATTGTTTATAAATTTACAATGTAGCTTTTCAATTATGAAATTTTGAACAAAACTATGAATCTAAATAGTATTTCATTCTTGAAAGATCCTTATCATTTATTTTTGTCACTGCAGTCTTGATTTTTTCAAGGAGTCTAGAAAACGATAGTAGCATTAAAATGATATTCTTACTCTACCGGGTTTGCAAAAATTAAAACTCTTTACAGAATAGATTTGGGTTATATGGCCGTATTCCTAGCTGGGTGCATTTGAGTTGGAATGGAAAACTGCTGCATCTTTTACTGCATCAGCTTCTCTGGGTATTATTTATAAACAATATTCTAGATTCATATATTCACATTTTGGCTTTAGTGCACTTCTCCAGTTTTGAACTCTACAGATAGAGCGTTGATATGGAAAGAGTTGCTGCAATTTCTCGACTTACTTCATGTTTTTTTTTTCTTAAGTTCATCCTAAACTTGATGAATAACCATTAAAAAGCAAGTCATTAGTTTCAATGACTTAGCAGGTGAAATCAGAAAAACGAATGCAAATAATTTACAAATGACCAAGCCGAAAATGTACTACCATATATTTAAGTGAAGCCATCAGATTTATATAATTTGTTGTTGTATTTTTAGTTATAAAAATGCCCAAGACTCAATTTTCTGAGTGAAAAATAAGTCGTTGTTTTTGCATAATACGCTTGACAATAAATCTCAATGCTTGATCTGAGCATAAAATTAGCTCTAATTACAATGTAATTGAAAATCAACAATGCTGAGAAAGTTATATATACGTTCTCGATTGCCAGTAGCTTGTAGACTTTTCCATTCAATTATATTTTCAAGCTGGCGTTTTTTATTTAGCTGCTACTGCTAACATTCAAATATTAAAACTTACACGTCTTCTGTTAAATTGATCAACCGTTTGAAATTCACTCCTTTTTTCTTACTGAACAACCTTCATTCGTTGAGCCTATTCATCAATTTTTCAATTATCTTTTGAATTCTGCATTTTACTTAAAATTTACAACGTTCAATCAATTTTGTGATTTAAAAAAGTAATTATAATATGAAGTACTCATATGTCCATCTTTTAGGCCTTTTGCTAGTATTACTCGTCTTAGCCGAAGCCAAACCAGTCAAATTGGTCAACAATGGCGCTCCTAGTCATGGTGAGTTTCCTGAGAGTCACAAAAAAGTTTCTAAACACTTTAGGCGTTCAGAAGATCGCCAAATCACTGAAGGAGACAGCTTCTCGAGCAACAATGAGAAGTATCAAGGTATTCGGGGTATGATTTTTCAAAAAGCAAATCAAATTATGGATTTCAGACAGCATCTTTCAATCTTTGGTCCCGAAGCGCTTGTGTTCATTCCGGAACTTCCTAAACTTAAAGAGCTGTTTAGACGCTCTAGTGATGACTCACAAGAATGTACAGACACATCTGATTTGTCTGCAGCTATTGAAAAAGATGAGGAAGATGATGGCGAATCTGACGACAAGGGTGGTGACGATGATAACGAAGAAGAAGATGATGATGATGATGATGACAAAAATGATGATGAAGGCTGGTCTTGTGAGGATTGTGATGAGTGGGACGAAGAAGATGGTGACTGTACCGAAGATTCGCCTGATTATTCTGAATGTGTAAAAGAAGGTACTAGTATATACGTGACTACTACAAAGTCGGTTACTTTGATTAAACCTACTACTCAGACTGTCACCGAGCCTGGAACTACCAAAACAGTAACCACAACTAGATTCAAGCCCACCACAACTATTCTGACTGCTGTTCGTCATAGATCTCTCAAACCTCAAACCCAACTCTACTCCACCTCTTCATCTCAGTCTGTCACGCATAAATCTAGGTCTGTTCGCTTGTCTGCTGTTAATTCTACACCTAAACCGTCTACCGTCGTCAGCTCAACTATTGCTACTAGCTCGATTCCCAAATCAGTTGCTTCTGGCTCTATCTCTAGTGCTACAGTCACTTCATCTCATTCTAAGCTTTCACGCACCAGGCACCGTACCAAAACTACTACTATCACAAGACCTACTAGTACTCTGTACATCACCTCTTACCACACTGTCACTGTTCCTCGCAAAACCTCCACCTCAAGCCACTTAAAGCACCCTAGTACAACAACCACCCGTACCCAATGGACCACCATTACTACCTCAATTCCCAATGCTGTTCCCCATCCCACATCTACCTACAAAAACGCTGTTTTCCAAGCTATCGAAAATTTATTGAATGAAGCTGAGCTCAGCACTCAAGTTTCTTCGTCTACTCGAATTCCTTTGACCACTTTTGCTAGTCCTGTTGCACATGTGATCGCCACAGATTTTTTGCCTCTACCATCTTCTGCTCAACCTGTTGGAGATACTACTCTCAAAGTTGTTAACCATGATAGTCACGCTGTTTCGAGCACCAAATCTCAAATATCTTCGAACGCTTCAAATGCTCCTAGCGTTTTTAGCGGAGCTTATTTGACCGAATCCGAAAAGCACACTAAATCGCATCGGACAATCTATGTAGACATTACTATTACAACTACCCTGACTTCAACAACCTCAGCAACTTCCGATCGTCATCACACTTCAAGTTCGTAAATATGGAAAAAGTAGAGTATATAGGTGCAAGTTATTAAATAAATTTAGATAAGTGAATTGTTAATGAAAGAAAATCAAGAAACATAATATGGGTAGATATACACATGATAATAACGGCATTAGAGAAGGCATATCATATGTGAGACTATTTAGCAAAGTGCATAATAGAACAATTTCAAATTGATGTGTCAATGCAAGGTTTTAGTTTGCAAATTTCAATTGAGGGTTCAAAAAAGTAAACTAAAATGATTTTAGATCTATGGATACCAATTTTATTTGTTTTGATTTATATGTGTATATTTGTTGGTGTGTGTGTTTGATTGTTTTGTTGATGACTAGGGCCTTTGTTTGATGTCCAAACTCATTTGCACTAGTGGTGGCACAAGTTTGAAACAAATTTATATTTTCTGTTACTACGGAAATATGGTCACAGCACGTTATTTCCATTCTACTGATTGTGTATTTTAGGCGTTGCTTCAAGTTCATAACCAAAACCACACAAAAGTTACAAGGCTTGGTGTCTATGTTATTATTCATTTTCAGATTCACTTGTTAGGTTGTATAACACTTCGGAGAAACTTTTCAGTGTAGCAAAACAGGCGTTTGATTAAATATAAACAAATAAACGGTTTTAGCAGTCTCCGAGGTCAAAGAATAGTATCAGAGAATATCATACCAACTGGACAGGTTTCAAAGAAATAAGAAGTATTGATAATTGAAAGATTGATTTAGTCAACGCAATGGTTCAATTTACTTTTTCTAAGACTTCATTTTTAACCAAACTAGGTGATTAAGAATGCTCCATACAGAAATGCTTACGATTTACTAAAATTGAATTATAGTGTTGAAAGTTTTGGTAATGTAATACGAGATTCACTCTAAGGATTAGCCTGTGTACAGAATAGGCTATGGCATGAGTGCTAAGTAAGTGTCAAGTATTAATACGCCAGAATTAATGAAATATCAACATTATAACCAAATAACGATGGGCTCTTCAGTATAGGGTTTTCAAACCAAACACTAGGGTATATCTACTAGTTTCGAATACTAACAATGAGTACTCTTCTATATATTAACACCCCGTAGCCTCAAAGCCAACCAAACCTTAAAACTGTACGGCTGAACATATATTTTTATGACAGATATTGAGATTCAACATGTCCAATTTAGAAACAATTGTGTTTCCACCAAACCAATTATAGTCCCAATTAGGCCATTCGGTCCTTATTTGTAAAATCAACTATTAATCAAGATTCGAATGCGTATTCCACATATTTTTTGGCCTTAAACTAGTAGGCCTAGTGTTATTTAACTGATTGGTTTCTTTTTGAAAAAAACAATAACAACAAGCCCTGGGACATAGACTTTAATTGCTATTGAGAATACCGTATATTACGCCTTGAAGATTTGCAACACAAATTCAGGACGAGCGTCAATAGCCTAGAATCAGGAAAGCAAATGCGAAATTTAAATTAAAATGATCCCAGACTAATCAGTTGTTTCTGATTGTGAGGCTTGAAAAAGAGTTCTTCTCCCCAGTCAATCCTTGACACAGCTGGGTACTAGTCTTGCATGTTCGCGTATCAGCCCTGTATCAACCACCAAATCGTATTAAATAATCTTGTCTGGGGTCCGTTTACTCTGTGTTTAGGCTTTTTTGTCGTACAACTACCTTTCACACTTGATTCATAAGTCTAGTACTCATTCACAAATCTATTTACCGTCTCTATTCAGGCATTTCTTCTCGCCCACACAAACCTCTATATAAATCATCATGATTCTCATCCTATGCTTACTTTTTTTTCTTCAACAACAGCAAATTTCTTTCCTAGTCACTCGTTTTAAACTTATTTATTACCTTTTAATTTATTCTTCGCTTCTAACTTCTCTGGTAGAAGTCGTATTTATTTATTTATTCTTCCATTAGACAACTAATATTACACCTGTTCTTTTGGAACGCGCCCAATACTTAATTCTTGAATTCACTTGTACTTTTAATTCTATTTATTGTTTATTTATTTATTTGTTATTTCTATTCTACTTGTTGTTCGACACTTTTAATTGTGAGTATCTCTTTTTACTTGTATCAATGTGCGGCTACTTTAACACACCTTGTTTACAATTGAGGCAGCCGTACTAACTGAAGATTATAGAAAAAAACAAAAACCAATAAAAGATGGTTTCCAAGAAACTATTTACACTCCTCTTTACTGCTGTATCCGCTGGTGGAGCTTTTGCGTCAGCCGCAGCCACTGAAAAAGATAACTGGGAAGAATATTCTTATGAAGAACTTGGTTTGATGGTTCGTCATGCTCCTGCCAATCTTGAAGCCCAAAATGCTCTTGCTACTACTACTACTGGCCATTCTACTATTACCGGAGGTCCTATGTCTACTTTTTACTACACTGAACTTATTGATAATACTGCTTGGATTAAAATGACTACTGTTCCAGCTGCTCGAGCTAACAATTTTGTCGTTCCTCTTTGCACTGATTGTGACCGGGCTGTTACTACAATAGTCCAGACAACAAAATGTGTCCCTTACGGTTTTGTGGGATTTGAACATGTCACAACATCCTTATCTAATGTTCAGCCTGTTGGTGGTACTTGCGCTGAATGGTTTAGAAGTACACATATAGTGAACCCCAGTTCGGCGGATGTCTTTTTCATTTGTGTCAAGTGGACGCAAACCTGTGGATGCCCAGATGATCACACTACAAGCCCTAGAACTCGTACTACATGGGCCTCTACCACTACTGATCTTTCTCAAACTATTGCTACTACCACTGGTTCTGCTAGAACTACTGCTACAATCCCAGCCGCTACGTCTAGTTTTACTTGTGCCGCGGGTACTGCTGGATTCACTGTTGGGGTTTCTAATGGTGCCCCCTATACATCCTATTACTGTGGTACTACCACTTCCCCAACCACCAGATCTACTACTACTAGCACTGTTTCTACCACCACTACCCACAGCTGCTCTGAAGGCTCAGTTCTCTCTTCTAGAGTTATTGAAATTGATAATTTGGTTTCAACATCTTACTTCTGCACGGCTACTTCCACTACTTCTACTACCTCAACCACTGTTCCTACTACTATCACATCTAGCTCCACCAGCAGCACAACTTGTCCTTTTGGCCATGAAAGCACATCTAGCTCTACTTCATCCAGCCTCACTTGTCCTAATGGCCCCATGAGCTCGTCAACTTCTACAAAGCCCAATGGCAATGTTATTACTAAATATTTCTGTGCTACTACTTCATCTAGCTCTACTTCATCCAGCTCCACTTCATCTAGCTCCACTTCATCTAGCTCTACCTCATCTAGCTCTACTTCATCCAGCTCTACCTCATCCAGCTCTA